>CABHPR010134247.1:0-17088 GCA_902168415.1 Peromyscus melanophrys | reverse complement strand
TGTGTGTGTGTGTGTGTGTGTGTGTGTGTGTGTGTGTGTGTGTGTGTAGGGGACTTTGAATCTCAGAAAGGTTAATTTGTTTATGGTCACCCAGCTAGGAAAGATGGATTTATATCTGTTAATGTCTGCTCCAGATCTCATGTTCTTTCTGTTGTATCTGATGAAGAGATCAGTTGACCTCCCTAAGCAGGACCAGGAATCCAGCGTCTTCGAGCACAGGGGTGTTATGATGTTTTTTTCCTTTTGGCAAAATCACTATTCTTGTGCCCACCCCCACAGATTCAGCACCATGGCCAGGTGCTTTCCCTCCAAGGTCCCAGTGCACACCTTCAGGACACAGGCTCCCAGGCCCCAGCCTGGTCTTTGTCGCCCCTTTGACACCATCACAGCTGCTGGTGGCTGGCTTGAGTCCTTAAGTAAATATTCCCACTGTGTAAGTTCAAGAGCTGTTCACATGTAGTAGACAGGAGTATTGGTCTCTGTTTGCCAGCCTCTAGGGTGGGATGCAGACCTGCAGGAAGCAGGGGAGGAGCTTTCCCATCACCTACCCAGGGACAGCCCAGAGTGGGTCAAGGCTGTGATGTGGGATCCAGATTGACTTGCACTGAGGAATAGAGCAGGGCTATTAGATTCTGAAAGGTTGTGGGCACACCATGATCTTTCTTTCAGGGCCAGCTCTCAGGGTGAGCCTTCTGTGTTCCTCCTGTTAAGTGGGGCCTGGAGCAAGTGAACTTGGCATAGATTCTCCCCCAGGCATGGGCAGAGGAGGCCAAACTATGGGAGCGGCTCAGCAGAACCGGCTGAGTTACATTGTCCATAGTGATAAACTTTCTTCCTTCTTGGAAGGCTTTCATCTACATGCTACAAAACAGAGTCCCAGTCAGGAGATTTAGACATCTCCCAACATGTGGACATATGCATGTGTACACACACACACACACACACACACACACACACACACACACACACACACACACACACGCAGGCACACCCACACAGTATATGGGCATGTGCATGGTGTGTGGATTTTGGAATTAAACACAGTGGACTCAGGCTCTATTTTAACATTACCAGCTTTGTGACCTTGAACCAGCTACCTCACCTTTAAGCTGTGGATTCTTTATCTGTCAGATGACAACTAATCATTATAATAACACGGACCATAAAATGTTGTCAGGAAGAGTCAATGAAGAAATATCTTTAAAGCACACAGTAGTTAGTGCCTAACAAGCACTCAATAAACGTGGCTCGTTATTTCGATTTCCCTGAAAATGATTTCTGTATCCCAATTTTCTTTAGTTTGCTCTCATGATTATTGTTACTAAGCATGGGAAAGTCCCCATAGCAGGGAAATGATTAGCAAGTTAATTAATTGTTTTCACTTCGGTACAAAGTTCAAGGTTTTAAATGAAGTTGAGGTCAGCCATAGTAGAGCAGGAAGAATTATCCCAATTTGCTGTCTTGGTCAGTGAAGATCTGACCATGCCTGAGTACATACTTTCTTTCAGCAGCAATCGTGACCAGCATACAGACGTCCCTCTCCTCTGTGCCAGGAACTTTATGTCAGAACTGTAGTCCATATAAATCTCTATGTTTATGGTCACACCGTAATGGCCAGCCCATGAAATCCTGTGTTCTGTTCTCTGTCCTTCCTCATTTCTTTAAGTTCAATTCAAAGTGCCTTATGTCCAGAGCTGAGTGTGGTGTCACAGATCTCTAATCCCAGAACTTAAGACAGAGGCAGGAGAATTGCAAGTTCAAGATCAGACTAGAGATCCCTTTTGGAGACTCTCATAACAACAATGAAACAACAACAACAACAACAAAACCTCCCAATACCCAACCCAAACCAAACAACCAAAAAGCAGGGTGGAGATGGGGATGCCAGCTCAGTGGACACAGTGCTTGTTTAGGCTTGGGTTCAATTCCCAGCACCATAGAAAGCTGGCATGGTGGTGCACGGCTGTATCTCAGCACTCCAGAGGTGGGGGTAGGAGGACCAGAAGTACCATAGTATTGTTGACTCTGTAGTAATTTTAAAGCTGGTCTGGGATACTGCGAGACCGTGTCTAAAAGACAAAAACAAAAACAAAAACAAAAACAAAAACAAAAACAAAACAGTCCTCCCAAACTCAGTTGCTGTTCATTTCTCAGCCTGGAGTGAAGAAGCAGCTCTTTGGTAATGCAAACAAGTGAGGCAGGGGTGGATCCTATGTTTCAAATATTCAACAGGAGATGAAAGCGTTATCTCATTTCTCCCTTGCAAGTCGCCCTGGAGCCGCCATGGGGGAAGAAATGGACATTGCTTTTCCCAAACATTTTTGCAGAATTGGGCAACAGAGGCCAAAAGCCTGTGCTTGGTATAAATTACAGAAAACAGTGGTGTAATGACATTGTTTGGTGAATAAATTAAAGCCCTGAGTCATGAAGCCACTCACAGAGAGAGCAGAGAAGTATAATTAAAGGAGAAAAAGAGGCTATCAGCTGACATGAGGAGCGAGACAGGAGTGAGGCAGGGTTGGTGGGGAGGGCAGCTGCAGCTTAGGAGACAGACCATGGCTGCTTCTTACAGTCAGGGAGGCTGAAGAAGGAGGCCAGCCCTTCTCACACTCAGGAGACAGTGAAGGGGAGGAGAACGCTAGTGGCCATTAAACCCTGTGGGCTTTAGAAGGAAGGACCGCTATCAAGTCTCATACTCTGTAGTAGCTGGGAATTATCTTGGATACGAGAGCTCCAGTGAAGACAGATGGGACTCCGGGGTGTGGGGATGAGGTCAGGGGTGGAGCTGGTATTTTTATGGAGTTATCACGTTCAGGGAATAGTTTTTTTGGGGTGGGGTCTCTTGTATTTGCTGTGGGCTCTTCTTGAAAATGCTGTGTGACTTTCCTGTTCTAACGATTCAAATACAAGCATTCCAGGGCAAAGATACCCGTGTATATGGGTGCTGCAGTCAGGTTGTCACACTATAGGACCAACAAGGAGTGGAGACCACAGGGAGAGTGTGGTGGTATTGTGTTCCCAAAACTATTGTGTATGCTAATAAACTTATCTGGGGTCAGAGAACAGGACAGCCACAATATTAAACATAGAGGTTAGGCAGTGGTAGCACACGCCTTTAATCCTAGCATTCCAGAGACAGAAATCCCTCTGGATCTCTGTGAGTTCAAGGCCACATTGGAAATGGCCAGGCACGGTGATACACACCTTTAATCCCAGAAAGCCACACCTTTAATCCCAGGGAGTGGTGGTAGAAAGCAGAAAGGTATATAAAGCGTGAGGACCAGAAACTAGAGGCATTTGCCCTGGAGAGGCATTTGCCCTGGAGAGGCCTTTGGCCTGGAGAAGCATTTTGGTCTGGTTAAGCATTTGGCCTGGTTAAGCATTCAGGCTTCTAGCAGCAGTTCAGCTGAGACCCATTCTGGATGAGGACTCGGAGGCATCCAGTCTGAGGAAACAAGACAAGCTGAGGATCCAGCGAGGTGAGATAGCTGTGGCTTATTCTGTCTCTCTGACCTTCCAGTGTTCACCCCAATACCCGGCTCAGGTTTGATTTTATTAATAAGAACTCTTTAAGATTCATGCTACAGGAGAGTGTAAATTCTTGTCTGTTTTGGACAAGACCTCTTCTGTGAGTTGTTCTAGAAACACGGTGAATGAACAGATTGCTGCAGAGAACCATGGCTCATTCACCCTGTACACCCAGTGACTGGCGTTTCCTAGCCTGGAACAGCTACCAAATGAGAATGTGTTGAATTGTGGAGTAAGTAGAGAAAGCCTTTGTGCACAGAGAAATCAGGATGACACTAAAGCTTACTGTTCTAGAGAGTTCACTTTCCTTCCTTGTTCATAGAGATGAGCCAGCACTTAAAAGGGTGTGTGGCACAGAGTAGGCACTCAATGAATGGAGTGATCTTACAACATGAAGTCCAAGTAGGACATGGGTAGTGAAAAGGAAGCTAAGACAATGGGATTCCAGGACAACAGATGCCAACTTGACTGGGCAAATCAGGATATGTGGTCTTCTGTCATGGGTACTTAACTGGATGCATTACTCTTGTGTCCTTGGGGCTATGTAGAGAACATTCAATGTCTTAATCTCTCTTTATTTTTCTGTTTTGAGCCCAGGTTTTATAGTGTAGTTCATGCTAGTCTGGAACTCATTGTGTAGCCCAAACTGACCTGGAGTTTATGAATACCCTGCCTCCAGCTCCTGAGTGCAGGGCTTACAGGCATGGATTACTGTGCTTGGAGTTATCTCTGTTATATTTTTTATTTTATGTCACTTTCATGCATGCTTGAGTGAACTCAACAGACATTTACTGAAGACCTTCTGTGTTCCAGATGTATTGATAGGCATTAGGGATCCATGTACACAGAGAGAAGACCTGGATTTAGACTTTCAAGGTCCCTTTTCTCTACTGGAAGCTAGATACTTTTTTGACATGCCTAACTTATGGGGATGGATAAAGTGCTGTGGGAGCTGTTGGTGGGGAAATCTTAGAGGTGGTGGCCAGGAAAGGCTTCCCAGAGGAAGGTTGCATCCAGGAGTCACAGAAGAGAATCAAAAACTTGGCAGGCATTCTGGGAGGAGCTAGTGTGTCAGGCCATGATTCCCTCAACACTACATTTCCAGAATACAAAGGCTAGGATGATGATTAAGATGGATGCATGCTTGACCCCCCGACCACAGGGACTGATTGTTATCAGATGTAATATCATAGTATCCATCAGAGCTGTTATTATAGAAGATGACAGTGTGAGGTTAAAATCTGGAGGGGTGCAAGCATAGGGTTTTGCATTTTAAGTGTCAATCCTGACAGAGGCACTAGAGGAGATAGAAAAGTTTCCAGACACCAAGAACCAAGAAGAAGTTGGCTGTGACGCTTTCAGTATTCCTTACACCATTCAGTGATACGGTGCCTAGTGTCTCTGGACAACTTTTCTGCCTAGGCTAACAGAAGGGCCACTGAGCTGGCCAAGGCAGCAAGAGCCATGTGCCGTGGTCTCAAGGACACAGGTCTCCAGAGTCTTCCTGGAAGTGAGAGATGGGTGATGAGAGAAAGGAGACAGGAAGCCCTAGGAGGAAGTTGGGTTTTGCTTAGATAAAGCCCATATGCCTCACTATCCAGGGCTTTCCAGTGCAATATGAAAATGTTCCTCATTATTTTCCTTGGATGAGTTTGCTATCCTGATGATATTAATTATTCTTAAAGGTCAACAGCGCTCTTTCGAATCCCCTTCTGTTCTATCATGTAATCAGTTAATTAATTGGAAACCATTTAGCCGCGTCTGCCGAGTGAGCTTGTGTAGTGCAAGTTTTCTTGTTTGGTTGCGCCTGTGACGATGGCTCCCTCCTTGTGCCTGTTTCTTCCAAGGATTTGGAAGCTAGAGCGTGGGTCCCACCTTCTTCCCACCCTCTCTGCTGGTTGATTCCCATTCATTCACAGTTGACTTTCGAGGTGTTATCTCATCAGATTTTCCTTTTGTGCATCCTTACTGGTAATAGTCCCTTACCCCTGAGTGCCTGTCAGATGACAAGGACTACATGGGGTGCCCATACGTACTGCTTTATTTTATGCTCACTCCCTATTGTGATAGGGATACTCCATCCAGTTCAGAAGAGAGGGGTAAGACTTAGCATGGCCAATGGAGCTGTCCAAGCATCATAGATCTATAAGCAGGGATAGAGTCGGCTGAGAGCCTTTTATCCATGTTTGCTACAATGCTGGTGTTTCCTCCTGGACACCAGGGGAGGAGACTTGGAAAGATCTCACTTACAATTCCATCCCTGGGCTCTGCATTTGACAAGACATAGCAGCCCAGGCCTTCTTTATCGGGCTTTCTTTTTTTTCTGCTGTCTCCAAAACCTAATGTGTGTCCCAGAGCTGAAGCAGATATCCATGCTTGTGGATAGGAACAGTGTGATCCTATCCTGGAGGTGGTAACAGCTGAGGGTCATGTGAAGACCAGAAACAAGAAGTCCAACAGCACAGTGCCTCCTCCTCCTGCTGCTGCTGCCAGGAAGCAAGACCCCCAACTCTGAAGCCAGACAGCTGGGGTGTTGTGCCCCTTTTGCAGTTGCTTACCTGGGATCAGTTATGTGCATCCTTCCTTTCCTCCTTTATACCCTCCTTAATGTCTCTGTCCTAGGGCATCCTGTGGACATCTTCCTGGTGGCCCCTCTCGTGCTCTCTAGTGTATAACCCCTACTTCTACCTTCCAGGTCCCCAGTGCATGCAGCTCATAAAGGCCTCTTTCCTGGCGGAGTGCCCACAGGCTTTCACAAAAGTCTCCAGAGTCTGGAAAACTCAGGGGCTGAATTTGGAAAAACAAACAAACAAACAAAAAAGAAAACCTGTGTGAAAATGCCCCCCCACCGTGTGTGTGTGTGTGTGTGTGTGTGTGTGTGTGTGTGTGTGTCTGTGTCTGTGTCTGTGTGTCTGTCTGTTTGTATTTGTGTACATGTAAGGAGGGAGCAGGCAGATTCTGTCTGCAGATCCTCTGGATGGCAACCCGTGTGAAAATGCCCCCCCACCGTGTGTGTGTGTGTGTGTGTGTGTGTGTGTGTGTGTGTCTGTCTGTCTGTCTGTCTGTCTGTCTGTTTGCACTTGTGTACATGTAAGGAGGGAGCAGGCAGATCCCATCTGCAGATCCTCTGGATGGCGAGGCCTGAACTTGCTCACTTTGTTAGCTTTCAATGCAATGACAGCCCTTTCTCTGCCTGCCTAATGTCTCCATCCAATCGGACATCCTCCTCCAACTTATCAACGATAGCATTTGCTCCTAGGAGCCTGTGCAGGTAGTCTTTGGCTCCCAACGGGGATCTCTTTATATCTGGACACATGTCCCAGGAGGTGTATTCTCCAGCAGCCCAGTGTATGATCTCTCAGCTTTTGAGAGTGTGGATTTGATTGGAGTTCCAGTCAACTCTGGGGGTGGGGGTGGGTGGGGACCACCAGATCAGTGATTTTCTAAGTGTGGTTCTCAAACAGGGACATCAACAACATTCCAGGAACCTCTTAGAAATGCAAATTTCCTCTCATCCTACATATTCAGAGACTCCCTGAAGGTGATGCGTTCTTACTAGCCTCTGGGTGCTTCTGTTAGCCTCTGTGAGAAACCTTCTGGGGCTTTCTCTAACCCCTACCCCCACCGCCATCCTGTGTTCTCTCCAGGTTCTCATCTTGAAGGAGAACTTACATGCAGTGCTGGAGAATCAGATCCTAAGACCGAAACCCCAAGCAGCTTTGCGCTCACAATTTTAACGTTTGTAAGACAGTCGTAGATTTTCCTTTAAACTCAAAGGTGGACGCGAGAAAGAGGGCAGGTGGCTGGCCCTGCTAAAAGGAATAACTTCTCCACCTGAAGTGCAGTGTGCTCCCGCCAGGTCTGTCCCACACAGTTCTCAGGGCTCAGGTTTCCAAGGGCAACAGTTTCCTCTTGCACAGCTCCTCCCCAGCCTGGGGCATGGCCTGCAGGACCTTGGCTCCCTTCCTCCCTCCAGAGAGAGTTCCCTCCTTTGGCTGTGTAGGATTTCTTGATCTTTCCTTCAGAGGCACTGCTGACCATATCTTTGTTTTGTTCTGGTCACGACAGCTTTTGAGTTAAAAAAAAAAAATGAACGCACGTCATGGATCATGCGGAGCTCCTTTAGGGCTAGGGCCTTGCCTGCCCAGTATATGCACCACGTGGGCGGCCCTGGCTGAGAGCCTGAGTCTAGTGCTTGCCCCGCAGTGCGCCTCCCTGGGGTTCCAGAGAGCCCACGTGCTTCACGTCAATTAGCTTTTGGTTAATTTGAAAAGAAACTCAGAAGGGGCAGAATCCCCCAGAATAGCTCCAGGAACACTCTGGTCTGCTATGAGGTAGACAGTATGAGGAGACAAAGCTGTATGGAATGCCCTTTCTCTGCTTTGCACAGGGCAGGGATGTAGGCTAGGGGTATCCGGGCTCCACCCACAGGCTCAGGGGGCTATGGTATTGAAATGCTGCCAGGAACCTCTTGGAGAAGCAAGCAAGCTAACTGCTGCCTCATTAAAGTGATTTTCATATTATTTTATGAACTTCTGTGTTTTTACTACATTAGATGATGTATGTATGTGGAGGGTCATGGCCTGGGCCGCGGTATTTGTTTACTGGGCTTGGGCCTGATAACTAGAGATGGATCTTCTAACTAAGGGGGAGGGTATGCCATGAAGAAATGAATGTAGAATAGGCCTTGTGACAGCTGCTTTCCACTCCCCGTTTCCCATACTCCCACGTCTCAGAACTCCGGTGGGGACAGGCCTATTATCCCCACCCTCATTTACAGGGAAGCAAATTGAGGTACCAAGAGATCAAGAGATTGCACATATTATGTGGACCCAGGGAATGGGAACAGCAGAGCAAGGACTAGCATACAGGACTCCTTGTGGTGCCGAAGTACCTGATCGACCTGCCCCTTCCTCACACACTGGACCAGAAATGAACTCAGCTGAGAGGGGAGGACTCTTTCAACTGCCTTGATGTGGGTATCAGGAGGTGGGGCACTTCCTGACCCTCACTTTAGTTCCCCTTTGCTGGATTATCTTGGGACATTTTCCTAATCACTAGGGTCTTCATTTTTCTCTCTTGCATCCGAGCTCCAACACCAGTGTGTCCAGTCATAGGGAAAAGAGGTCTGCAGAGGCTGCGTCTTGGCCTTCTGAGTGTACCTTTCCACTCTCAGACTGTGTCAACACAGAAAAGCCTTCTTACCCCAAGGGAACACCTTGGCCAGTGGGCTCAGCCCTGGTCCTGCTGGGCTGTCCCCTTGATATTCTGGCCAGGCTGAAGTCATATAGGCAACTTGGAATGGAAGGCTGAGAGGTGTGGATTGCCAGCCAGGTCAAGGTTGTCCTTGAGTCCCCTGATCAGAAAGAAAGACCCTCTTGTGGATGCCAGAGGCAGGGAAGGGTAAAGAGGAAGTGCTCCTTCATCCTTCTCAGAAGAGTGATTCATCTATTTTTGGTGGGGCCAGACTGAGAGTGAGTGAGGGTGAGTGTTCAAATCCATGCAACTGCAAACCTGCTTGTGATTGTAGGTTTGTCTGTGTTTGTGGTGTGTGGTACGTGTATGTGGTATTTGAATGTGTGCAGTGTGTTTATGTGCTGTACTCCTGTGTGTGTGTGTGTGTGTGTGTGTGTGTGTGTGTGTGTGCATCAAAAGGAGGGGAAGGGCTTCTCCTCACTGCCCGCCCCCCCCCCCCAGGAGAGTCTGAGCTTCTGTAAAAATTCCCAGCAGTAGAGATTGAGGTTGAGGTCTCAGGACCAGTAGGTAGGTAGGTGAGAGAGGGAATTGGGAAGAAGCAGAAGCCACATGTGCTGCAGCTGGGATTGTCTTTGTTCCTTGGTCCTCTCCAGTGCCCTCGGAAATTTATCTCTTCACATGAAGATAGAGAGACTTCTATTGAACACTAACTGGGCTCTGGTACTAGAAAGGGGGTAAGATGCAGAGAAAATGGTTCTTGGCTTCCAATGAAAACAGTGTGATGGGGGTGGCAGTATACACACAGCTGATATTCAAAGCTGACAGTCTGAGATGTGGGTAGTGGACAGTGCCTGTTCAAATTTCAGTCAGGGGAAAGAGGAGGCAGAGAGGATGTCAGACTGGCAAACACAAGCTGTCTTGGGGAAGACCACAGACACTGGCCTGTAGGATGAGGAACAAAGGTGTGAAGGGGGCAGGAAGCATGAGGTGCAGTGGTATGCTGGAGGAGGGGCAGGGTGCTGTCAGGAACAGATAGCATGGGGGTACCAGTCTGTTCATGGTTAGTTTTCAGGGCTAGGGGTGGGTGGAGACAAAGGATGGAGAGAGATGGGCTATGAGAAGGAACAAGAGGTTGAAGTCCTCTCATGGACATATATGAATTGAATATAAGGGAGATTTCACACTAAACCAAGTAGGCTATGCCTTCTGGAAGAGTCCAGCTTTCGGTTCCCAGCTGGTCTCCTGGGTATGCAGCCAGGGTCCTACCCCACACTACTCAGCATGTGCAAGTCCTGGTCCTACGCTTCCTGGCCTTGAGCTTCTCTAGCCTGTGGGGATGCTAGAAGCCACTCAGTGAGGTGGTGCTGGGCAACAGGAGGACTTTCCTCTATAAAACAAACTTCATGACAGCTGGATTTGGGGACAGTGTTGTCCTGGCTTGACTTTGTGAGCTTGTGATTACACTTTTCCAGCTGTTGACGGCATCTCTCCACCGAGGACTTCAGTCAACAACTGAGTTTCACAGATGGTGTAGAATTCTGCCTTGGACATCTGTGACCGCTGAACACTTACAGGGTGGCCAGTCCAAATTGAGATGCATTTTGAATGTCAAATACACATGGATTTCAAAGACTCACTACAAAAATGTAACACTATGAGAATGAAAAAGTATCAAAAACGTAACACTATGAGAATGAAAAAGTATCTTTTTTTTTTTTTTTTTGGTTTTTTGAGACAGGGTTTCTCTGTGTAGCTTTGCGCCTTTCCTGGGACTCACTTGGTAGCCCAGGCTAGCCTCGAACTCACAGAGATCCACCTGGCTCTGCCTCCCGAGTGCTGGGATTAAAGGCATGCGCCACCACCGCCCGGTGAAAAAATATCTTAATGGTGGTTTTTGATACTGATTATTGGTTAAAATTGATGATATTTTCAATATATTAACAGTTTTTTCTACCATTTAAAATCACATTAATATAAAATTTCAAATGGCATATGGGTCTTGTGTTTATCCTCTGTTGAAAAGTGCCAGTCTAGACTAATGTGGTAGTATATACCTTTAATAGCAGTACTTGGGAGCCTAAGTCAGGAAGATTGAGAGTTCAAGGCCAACCTGGTATATATAGTGAGACACTTGTCTCCAAACCCACCCACCCACCCACTAACCAACCAACCAGCCAACCAACCAACCAATCAACCAACCAACCAACCAACCAACCAACCAACCAACCAACTAACCAACCAACCAAGTAACCAAGTAACCAAGAGCTGGAAATATAGCTCAGTTGGTAAAGTACCTTCCTTGTAGGTACAAGGACTTGATTTCAACTCCAAGAACCCCAAAACCAGACAGGTAATTCATGATTGTAATCTCAGTGCTGGGGAGGCCAAGGCAGGAGGATCTCTGGGAATTTCTGGATAGGCAGCCTACCCTACTTGTCCAGTTCCAGGCCAGAGAGACCATGTCTCAAATGAAAGATAAACAATCCATGGTGAGAAACACTTGAGGTTATCTCCACAAGCATGGACACCCATGTGCAAGCACACCTATACACATATGTGTACACACACACACACACACACACACACGAAAAGCAAGCAGGAAGGGAATGAAAGAAAAAGATAGAAAAGGAGAAAATTCCAGCCTAGGATAGAAGTTGTTATGCTAGAATTTTGTACTTATGGGCTTTTGTTGTATCTGTTTGAATCCTTTGTGCTAATGTAGATGTAACCTGTATCAGTTATCTGTTGCTGCTATAACAAGTTAAAACAGTTGGTGATGTAAAGCAATGTAAATATAGTATCTTACACTTCTGTGAAGTCTGCAGTGGACCTCCATAGTCTAGAATTAATGTGTTAGTAGGTCCATGCTCCTCCCTGGACACCCTTGGGAGAAGCTGTTCCTTGAGTTTGCAGTTTCTAATGGCCATACACATTGCTTGACTCACAGCTCATCCCTCATCTTCAAAGCCACCATCTTATCCTCCTGTGTCTTGCTTCCTTGGCTACATTTCTCTCTGCTTTCTGCTTCCACTTAAAATGCATATTTTATTAATCCTTTGAGGGTTTCATACATTTTGATCACATTCACCACCTCTCCAAATTCCTCCTAGATACAACCGTCATTCCATACCCACCCAACTTTGTACTCTCCTTTTCTTTTAAAAACTCATTCAGCCGGGCGGTGGTGGCGCACGCCTTTAATCCCAGCCCTCGGGAGGCAGAGCCAGGCGGATCTCTGTGAGTTCGAGGCCTGCCTGGACTACCAAGTGAGTTCCAGGAAAGGTGCAAAGCTACACAGAGAAACCCTGTCTCGAAAAACCAAAAAATAAATAAATAAATAAATAAAATAAAAAAAAAATAAAAAAAAAATAAATAAAAACTCATTCAGTCCAGTAGTGCTGGCTATCTATTCTGAGGTGTGTGTCCATCCACTGAAATGTGTTCCACCCTTAAACAAAACTAATGATCCTCTCCTAGCAGCTACCATTTACCAATAGTCCCCTATGGCTGGCTGGAACTCAGTGACTATTTCCCATGCTATTCTGGAATTTTGTGTGGTTTGAGCTTGCACAGGTCTTGTGTATGCTTTTAAGATCTATTGTGGCTACATTTGGACAACAAAGTAACTTAGGGTAGCTTCCCAGTGTTCCCTTTACCACCTCCACAAAGTCCCCTTTGTTTGGAAGTGAACAGCGTGTATCACAGATTCTGGATGTGGGTATCTTTGGAAGGCTATTATCCTGCTTAGAATATGGCCATAGGCAACACAAAGACAAGCAGGAATGGCTGCTTTCCAATAAAAACTGCAAAAATAGACTGCCAGCCTCCTGGCTGGGGCTTGCTGAGTCTCGGTCTGGGACTGCCTTCTCTAAGTTTATAAAAAGGGTGTTGCTTTTAGATGGGTGTGCTATTGAGAAGGGTCTGTGGTCCAATAAGTTTGAGAGACCCAGTAAGCCAGATACTTCTGGTTAAGATTCTGAGAAGTTCTGTAGTAAATAAGCCTTTTTGATTTTGTCAAATAATATGATCCCACTCTCGCATAACACTGGTGAATATACTACACACTTAGGTTCTCAGGAACCCACCCTTGGAAACCCTGACCTAGCCTGGCAGAGGGCAATTTTGAGAAAGCTGCCTCCAGTCTCCTGATGTAAGGTCAAGACTCCAGGCACGTCACTTGAGATTTGATTAGAGAAAGCATTTTGGCTTCATTAAAGTTCATTAAATGAGCCATCCAGTGTAATTTAGCTGAATAAAAATGGCTCAGATGACTTTAACCCCCACCCCTTTTTACAACAATTTAATTGAGGGAAAAGCAAATACATCAGCGATGTAGAAAAATATTTCTTGGCCTTCAAGAGGAAGCTTGGGCACCAGCCCGTATTTTCTTGTCATGGGCTCTGGATTTTGAGGGGATGGATTGTGGGGTTCCCTCAGTGCTGCCGTTAGGTCTTGGTGATGAGGCACCCCTCCCCCCTCAGCATATAGAAGTCACGGAGTCAAGACCACAGGGTGGGAACTCCTAGTTCTTGAACAAGTGGTCAGTAGAATGTCAGCCCCATCTTTCTCCCATGACTTTTTTTTTCTTCTCAGAAAACCCTATATATGGTTGGCACTACAGTAGGGGATTCTCCTTATTTGGCATTTCCTTCTGTGCCCTCAGTAATTTTAAAGGAATTCCAGTGTGGTGTGTCAGGGGAGGTGGATGCTGTGGTCTGAATGTTGGTAGTCCACAGATTCATTTGCTGAGCTCCTCATCTCCGGTGGGATGGTATTAAGAGGGACACCTTCAGGAATGGGATGAATGCCCTAATAAAGGAAACCCGAGTAAGACTCTTCATCCTTTCTGGCATGGGAGCTTAGAAGAGCCTATGACGAAGCAGCTGCCACAAGCTGCCATTCATCTGCTTGCCCTTGGACCCTTGATATTCCAAGAATGCACAGAACTATGACAAACAGATTTCTCCGGTTTGTAAGCCCCCTAGTCTATGGTTTGCATGTGGGTATATGCATACTTGTGTATGTATGGTTCATGTTATGTATATGCATACATGTATGTAGAGGCTAGAGGGCAGTCTCAGGAGCCTTGTTTATTTTTTGAGCAGGGATTTTACATTGGCCTTGCTGGCGAGTGAGCTCCAGGGATCCACTCGTGTCTTCTTCCCCAATGCTGGTATTACAAGTGTGTCTTACGAGGCCCAGCTTTTTTACATGATTCTGGGGATCGAACTCAGGTCCTCACGCTTGCACAGCAAGCACTTTATTGACGGAGCCATCCCTCTGGTCCCTAGCCTGTGATATTTTAGTATAGAAACTCACATGGATTAAGCCCAAGACCAAGTAGCTTTCTTTCATGTGGTGGGAAAAAGATACTGAGATGAAGAGGGCAGACAGATGGTAGAGAAGGTGTTAGATCTTAAGGAAGGGAAAGATGCACCCTTCAAAAACTGCCTCTGTGCAAGAAGTAACTAAAGTTTGCCTTGTGATGTTTCCGACTGGCAAGCTTCAGCCTAGGAGCCATGGGATTGGGAGGGGGTTTCTGGGTAGCAGTGCTGAGTGCACAGAAAACGTGTGATGCATGGAGGAAATGCCCTTCAGTAGCTGCGGAATGAATCCTCCAGGAAAATCCAGCAACAGTGAAATTTGTCTTCGGGATGAGAGCTGAACATCTTTCTGCTTCTCTGTTTTTCTGTCTCACTAATCTTTGGCAGGAGGAGGCCGAGCTATACCTAGGGGGTTAAGAAATGGACCACTGGAAGATTGGATATCAGCAGCTGGAACTTGTCTGGGAGACTGGTTCCTCAGTGTGATCCTGCATATGGAGGGCTAGGGATAACAGAAAACCGTGGCTTGGAGTCCTTCCCAGACTATAGTGGGGCATTCAAATTGGTTGTCAGGGCCTTGGGTCGAATGAAAGGGCTGAGGACAGGTGTATTCATTTTCTAGGCCTACTGTCACACGACACTATAGTTCAAGTGGCTTCAACAATAGACATTTATTTCTTCACAGTTCTGGAGGCTCAGGGTCCAAGATTGAGGGTCTTGCCAGGTTTGATTTCTTTAGAGGCCTCTCTTTTTAGTTTGTTGGTGGCTATGTTCTCCCTGTATCTCTCCATGGTCTTGCCTCCGAGTGTGTCTATATACACTTCACCTTTTCTTAGGAAGACATCAGTCAAGCCTAATGACCTCCTGTAATCTTAATCACCTCTGTACAGACCCAATGTACAGGTCTCTAAGAGCATTAACATCCTTAGGATTGCAACATGGACATTTATGGGGAAGGCACCATTTCAGCCCATGACCATAGAAGTCCAAACCTGAGCTAGAGGGTCTGAGATGAGGCAGAGGTGGGGCGACCATCTAGGAGTTGGAACGGGAGCCAGCTGACAGTCAGAGGGGTCTGTGAAGTTGACGTGAGTGTGTAAGGCGGTGAGTGGTTGGCTGGGTGAGTGGTGCATGGGTGGAGCGGAATGGTTTAATAACACAAGGAAGTCAGGTGGTTTCCTGAGCTACCCCTGACACAATGGAATAGGAAGCCATACTGCCCACTGCGTCGGCTTCTGCCAGTAGAAGTGGTGCTCCTAAAAGTTGGTCCTGCTCTTAGTCCCGAAGTCCACAGGCCTCTGTTTTCAGGATCTCTGTTGATGGATTTTACTGTCTCCCTTTCAAGTCTCAGTGCCCAAGTATTAAGGGCCACATAGAAGAGCTCCTCTGCTTGGTTTCTTCTGGCAGCAGGGTCCATCTTGCTGACCCTCTCATAGGGTAACGGGCTCAGACTAGAGGGTGACAGAGGGTTCCACTTCTGCTAAATAAAGATGGGTGCTTCCCTTAGGAAGCCCCATAGGCTGCTTCACCAGGGGACCTGTCTACCAGACAGAGTGGCAGATTGCCTCAGAGGATCCCTGTTTCCTGCTTAGTTAATGCAGGGAGGGCCATCTCAGTCCCATCTCTCCACTGGGCCCAGAGTGTGGCCATATGTGTGTTGAATCTCTTTGCTTTCAAAGCTCCTATCATTACTGTTTATTACATCTGGACCCCAGAGTCTGGCTGGGAGGGAGCCAGTTGTGCAGGACCAAATTAATGGCTTTGTTTGGGAGTCTCAGATGAGAGAAAGAGAGACAGAGAGAGAGAGAGAGAGAGAGAAAGAGGGAGAGAGAGAGAGATTGGATTTGGGAAAGTGTTTAATGCCTCATCTCATAAAAATCTTACTCTCCAAACTAATTTGATGGTCAGATGGCTTGGATACTGGTCATTGACCCAAGCAAAAGCCAGAGGCAGGTGACAACGGATGTGCTAGGGAGGAGGCACCAGGAGGAGGCTGTGTGGGGCTCCGAGGCAGGGTGACTCTTAATTACACTCTTGTCTGATGAGCAGCCTAACCAGTTTATCAATAACTGCTGACAGATGGGGACAGGTGAGGTGTCAGCAGGAAGGAAAACTGGGCCAGCGAGTTCTGCCCATCTGGATGCTAATGTCCATCAAAACCCCGGACCTCAGTTTTCCCATCTCTCTTGTTTCAAGGGAATGTATAAATGCTCAAGAGGACAGGGTGGCCAGAGGCATACCCTGCTTGTGTTTGTGGAGTGTATGTTGGTCTCTAGACCTGGGTACTTCTATTGTGTGTCTAGGACAGTGTACCGGGTACAGCTGTACAGGTTACACACTGCACATTTCCTGGGACTTTTGCAGCAGTGTCCTTGTGTCTGGAAATGCATGTGAGGGTGTATATGTGTATGTGGACAGAGTGGGTGGGCTGGAGATGAAGCTGCACCCCTGTGGAAGAACAAAAGCTCACTCCTCCTTACTAGGTGTCCCAGGCCCCCAGCCACCGTTCCCTTGTAATAAGGAGGGATAATGCTATTTCTTAGTCTTTATTTGCCCAGAGTGCCTATGATTTTCTTTCTTTCAGAATCCAATTTTCTCTTGACATTTCTGCCTGATGTAGCAAAGCATGACCTTTGTAAGAGGACGTGGCTGGCAGCCTGCTTTCTGCCTGGGGCTCCCCAGAACTCCTGGAAGGCTCGCTGCCTGTTCCTTTCTCGGAAAGGAGCCAGGCTGCCCGGTGTACCTGGGCCAGTCCTGCCTCTAGGATGGCTTGTTCCTAACAGTAGCCTCCTTCTACCAGAGGTGTGCTTTATCAGGAGCATGCTCCTCCAGGCTCAGTGAGCACGAGGTCCCTGCAGGCTGCCAGTGCTCAGCTTTTTGAAGCATGATTTTTGTTCAATGAAGCACTGAAGAAAACCAGAGAACTAAAGGTGCAGCCTGGGAATCTTTCCAAATTTCTGCCAGGATTCCCTCACGAATTTGGAAGTTTAGGAATAGTTTAAGTGTGTGTGTGTGTGTGTGTGTGTGTGTGTGTGTGTGT
>CABHPR010134246.1:17941-43741 GCA_902168415.1 Peromyscus melanophrys | reverse complement strand
TTTCTGGGGTGGCTGCTGCTTGGCTAGAAGCACCAGCTTCTCTCAGTATTGGACAAGGAAGAGAGGACATTTCCTGAGCAAGGCAAGAATGTGGCCGAAAGGCTGTGGGTTGAATGTTATTGATTTTAGAACGGGAGGGCTATTTCCTGCAGTGTGATCGAATGGCAGGCTAGTTCTCAATTAATTTTTGTGTGTGATGTCCAGGTGGGGAAAGCTGGCCTGGAAGGGGAGTGCGCCATCTTAGCATGATGAGACGGGGGGCGGTGTGACTCCACCTCTAGGAGAAAGACTTGTTACTTTGAAAGCTTTCTTCAGTTGTCAGGAGACCCCTTAGATGCTGCTTTCAGCCAGCAGCACAAAGAATGAGTGAACAGGCAGCTGGGGCCCACTGTTTACCTGAAACTGGGAGGCAGTCTGTAGCCCCCTCAACCCCTGTTGGTGAGGGTTACATGCTCAAATTCCAGTGAGACCTACAGCCAGCCACCACCTGCAGGGGCTGAGGCTGTACTTGGAGTGTAATGGTAGTCACTTTCTAAACCTCACGGGATGTATGAACATCAGAGTCACCACCGAGACCTAGTGAGGAGTGACAGTCATCCCAAAGGGCACACCCAGCAACTGCCCAGCCAGGCACTCTTATTGTCAGAACCATTTCTTTCCATGGAGTCTGGAGGATGTGATACAGAAAGGGGGCAATGCTCCTTCCACGCTGTTTACAAAGATTCACTTTGTTTATAATTGTGTGTGTGGTGTGTGTGTGTGTGTGTTTGCACACCTGTGCAACCACACGTGTGCACATGCATATGAGTACAGATGCCCTCAGAAGCCAGAAAAAAGTGTTGCATCTTCTGGAGCTGGAGTGGCAGACCGTTGGGAACCACCCGATGTAGGTGCTGGGAATCAAACCTGGGTCCTCTTCAAGAGCAACAAGCCATCTCTCCGTTCTCTGTACCAGGTTTTAAGCCAGTGTCCAGCTGACGGTACACAAAACAGTTCCTGGTATGGTGTTGAGGCCTCCAGGTCTAGACTGAGGAAAGGTAGATGCTGGAGACCTAAGCATCCTGGGAAAGCCTAGGAAGTTTTTCTGCATGATGCCCTGTAGATCTTTGAAGACTGAGCCAGCCAAGCCAGACATGAGTAGGACTCCATATTAGCCTAGTTTCTGTAGTCTACAGATCTTGTTCTTTGCATCACACGTAACTTCTGGAGCTTTAAACCTCTGACACTCTCTACACAGGGTGTCTGTTTAATTTTCCAGTTCAGTTGTAACATTAATAACCTTTTCTGTTAAGCCTTGTCTTCCTTCTTTCCACCAAACCCCAAGGAAATGGGGGAAGAGATTTCTAGCCTGGGCTCCCTTGGGTTTCAGTGTGTACAGGCTCAACAATGGGAGGGTGAGATGTGAGGCATTAAACACCTGCTTCCAGGTGTCCTGTCTTATGCAGATGGCCTTGCCTGATAGGAAAGGCACTCTGGGTGAGCAGCCCCACATACCTGTTTCTGACCCCTAACTTAAGTCCACTTAGAACCTGAAAAAGCTGCTGCAAAAATGGACCTGGCACCATCTAGTGGCAACATTTCTGAACAGCAGATACAAGTGTCCTGGGCCTCAGAACCTGACCCACTCTCCTTCCCTCCCTCCCTCCCTCCCTCCCTCTCTCCCTCCCTCCTTTTTTCTTTCCAGTGGGGTCTCTCTAGGCTACCTCCTAAGCTTAAGTGATTCTCCTGCCTCAGCCTCTAGGACCGCAGATGTGTGCCACTGTGTCTGGTTCAGCTTCACTCCCTTGGTGGGTGTGGGCTGCTCTGGGGCTCTGTGCAGAGAATAAAGACCATCTTGGCCTCATTTGAGTTTTTGCAGCCTAGAGATGTCCACGACTCAGAAAGAAGCTTGGGGTTCATCCAGTCCAAGCCCACATCCACAGTTTGCTTATCAGCATCCCTAGTTATTTGCCCTCCAATTGTGGTCATGTTCAGGTTGCATCCTCTCTCACAGAGGAGACTGGGCACACTCAGTGGATCAGTGGCCAAACTAGGCTGGGTCTGTGCTTGCTGTAGAATGAACCCACAGTCCTCCCTGGCCCTGTGTTATAACTCTTCTTCCTCCCACCTCGATGTCTTTCCATCTCTTTTCTCTCTCGCTCTCCTCTCATTATCTTTTGCCTTGACAAATGTTTTCTGATCACCCGCTGTATGTTCCTATGCATGTACCACACACACAAACATGGTTAATCTCAGGGCATAGGGCCAAAGCTGCTGTGTGGAGTCCAGGCAATGTACAGACAGAAGAGGGTGGGCTGTAGGGACAGTGGTACAATTGTCATAGTGTAGCAGACAGAGAAAGAACCCTGTATAGACTGTCACTAAGAAACATAAAATAGAGCTGACGGCTGGGGATCCAGGATGGGAACTGCAGACACAGAACTTCTGCTGTTTGGACCCTTTCCTCCTATCTCAGAGCCTTGCCTGTCTCCCATCAGCTACTTTCCTCCCATTGAGGATGTCCACACACAATCAGGAAGGAAGGCTTGTGACAACATTCCAGGTAGGGACAGCCAGAATGCTGAGCCAGAGACAAACCAGTGAGATGAGACTTCATTTCTTCCAAATCTGTCCATCACCAAGTTGGACCAGGAATAAAAGACCAGCAGGTCATAGTCCTCCTAAGACAGCTGGGATACGCTTTCAAAATATAAGCAGGTGACTTGAATTTTTGGTGGTCAGGAAGCAGGGACCCATCAATACATCACTGGAAAGTCCTCTCTGCAAGAAAGAATGTGGGCAGAGGGAAAGACAGGTCCTATTTGCAATGCCTTGGTGCTGTTGACCCCAGCTGGAGCTGTGATGGGTCCAACTGTGCCCTCAGAAACTCAATTATGTCTCACTGATGCCATTTTCCCAGAGAACAAGGCTGCCAGCCCTTGGAGTCAATATTTGCCAAGCACTGGGCTTTTCATGGGGATGTGAAACCAATGCTTAGGAGGTGGATGGTAGTGATGAGCACTGAGGGGGTCGGGAAGGAGGCCTCCACCTTCCCCCAATTGAATCGAGTCAGCAGCTCTGGAAGTGTGAGATGTATACTCCGAGCTCTAAGTTTTTAGCTTCAATGTTGTCTTTTTAAATCAAAAGTAAGCAAATCCTGTGTAATGTGTCTGACATCTATTTATTACAGCTCTCCTCAGAGGCAATTTCCATCCTGATATGCCACTGCCCGATTATTATTAAAGAGTTAAGAAAAATGGGGCGTAGGAGATCAAGATTAGATTTTTTTCCCTGAGATGTAGCAGCAAAATGAATAGTGCATTATGAGAACATTAAGAAAGCAATAGAGTTTAAACTATTAAACAGATAGATGTCAATTGAAAGATGCTGGGTGGTTTGTTTTTTAACACTCCATTGTCAGAATTATGAAGTAGGAGCGGTGCAGGGTATGGTTTAAAACAATTGAGTGGGAAGCTGTACATACTGGAAAATGAATCAGTTTGGGAGTAATGCCCATCTTGAAAACGATTATTTATTCTTGTCTTTCTAATTTGAAAAGCAAAACCACAGCAATATAGTATATAGACAGGGGCCTCTCTCCTCACGCGGGGAGAGAGGCACATTCAAAGCAATGGTTTGATTTACCTGTGAAGTAACATTTGCTGGTTGAGGAAAGGGTCCTCCTGGTCCTCCCCAGTACCAATGCTACCAAGTCCCTGCTGGACAGAGGTCCTTGAACTTGGGGAACACAAAGCCCATGTTCTTTCTCAATTGTATTCTGTGGCTGGGATTGCCTGTGGACACTCACTGTGTGGCAGTGGTCCACTTTATCAATGTGTGCACTTGGCATGGGCAGTGTGCTCTGCGCTTTGCCTTTCCAACCACTACGAGGACTACAGAGAATGGAAGAAATGTCCCAAAGAATTTTGTGCCTCCAAGCTGTGGGACATCAGGATGGTGGGATCATGGTGGCTTCCAGGACATGATGCTGTTGGATAGTGCACACTGTGAGGCTTAATGACCCCTATTGCCTTTACTCACGGCTCCGGGCACTGAAAGGCAAAATCAAGGTGTGGGAAGACTGTGGAGACTGTTTCCTTTCCTCTCTTACACTCTGGTGGCTCCGGTGTTCCTGAGCTTCAGGGTTATTGATCCAGCCTTGGCCTTCTGGGAATGGGACTCCCCTTTCTGTGAGGCTCTGTCCCAGGCTCTCTGTGCCTCTGACTTGGGTTGACATTGATCATGCCAGGTCTGGGTGACCCAGAGAAAGTTCTTTTCTCAGCCTTTAATGCCACTCACATTTCTCCCACAAGGAAGGGTTTCTTCCTTTTCTACATGCAAGCCCAGGTTTAGGGACGATTGAATACGTCATTGGCTGTGGGGTAGAGTGGTGGTGTTTTTTAGGCTGTCTTCTCTTGCTTTGTCTATGCATTTTCTCTACAGAATGCCATGCATGCTTGCACTGTTTGATATACCTGTGGTAACATGAGCTGACCGGTCCAGCCCTGGCTCTGCAGTGTTGCTAGCTATCATCTGATAAGTGCCCTAGTCGTGGAAGTCCATTTGTCCACTGTTTCAGATGGGTCAAGAGTGAGTGCTGAATGGATGTGGCCTCTGCTCAGGGCCCAGCTGAGTATATTCTGTAGTATATTTGTCTCTGGAGTGCAAGGCTCCCCTCTAGTCACATGGTTGCTGGCAGAATCCAGCCACTAGCAATTGTAGCCTTGAGATGCTGGTCTTTTTGTTGTTGTTCAGTTTGTGGTGACCCTGAAGTCTTCTGCACCAGCTGTCCAGACCCTCACCATACCAGCATGTGTGTTTGTCTTCAACGCTCTGAGGATTGTTGCTTACACCTCTCTGCTAAGGCAGTCTTTACCGCATCAGCTGGCCTTGGGTACTACTTCTCAAACTTTACCCAAATGAGCCACAAGCAGCCCACATGCAAAGGCAGGGGCCACACAGGCAATGGTCATTGGTTGTTTGGTACCCTGTCTGCAGTAATGGTTATGACCATAATGCCAAGGCCTCCAGGAGTCTCCTTCCGCTACACCACTGTCAGATCATCACTGTGACCTCTTAGGAATGGGGTGACCCAGCAGCAGCTAACCACATGCCAGTCCCTTTTGTGATCAGACCTCACTGGCCAGCCTGGTGGCAGGGCACGATTGCTCATCAGAATAAGCTGGACGAAGATGAGAAAGGAACCGCAGTATAGGTCTGTAACCTTGACTACCCCCATGAAGCACCCTTGCCTTGAACCCCTTCACCTCCCTGTGTGTAACCCATCCCACAGAGAAACAGAGTCTCCTTACCAGATCCTTCCAGGCCAATGTCTTCACACAAGACCTCCACGACTTCCCGAGTTCCACTGTGCTATGATCCTTCCATTTGAAGGATTCCAGTTTGTTTTTTTGAGAACTGTCCATTTCTAACTACAGAAGACTTGATTTCAGTCCTACAGTCCTTTTGATTCCTGGCCTAGGCTTGAACTGGACATCTCAAACCACCCTCTCCTGCTGTCCCCCAATCCTTAAGCATGCTGGGAGCATCAAAGCAACCCCATGGTTCTTATATGCTCCGTGTCCATAAATGCACTTGTACTCAGAAAACTGATGCTGGCCCTAGACTCGGCTGGCCAGTGGGGCAGCAGTCAAGATAGCCAAGGACCAGCGGAGAAACAGGCATCTTCTGAACTGCTGTAAATGGACAATCAGATGTCTGCATGTCACTGAGTGCTGATACCTTTTCTTGCTCAGTCTGAGACAAAGGTTCAAAATGGAGTCTGAAGAAAAGGTCAAAGTTGCATCTCTCAGTGGTGATATTGTATTCCCCAGTATATTGTGCACCCTAATAAACTTATCTGGGGTCAGAGAACAGAACAACCACTAGATAGACATAAAGGCCAGAAAATGGTGGCACACACACCTTTAATCCTAGCATTCTGGAGGCAGAGATCTGTCTTTATCTCTGTGAGTTCAAAGCCACACTGGAAACAGCCAGGCATGGTGACTCACGCCTTTAATCCCAGGAAGTGATGCCAGGAAGCAGAAAGGTATATAAGGCATGGAAACCAGGAACTAGAGCCTTTTTAAGCTTTTAGCTTTTAGCAGCAGTTCAGCTGATATCCATTCGGATGAGGACTCAGGCTTTCAGTCTGAGGAAACAGGATCAGCTGAGGAATTGGCAAGATGAGGTTGGATGTGGCTTTTTCTGTTTCTCTGATCCTCCAGCATTCACCTCAATACCTGGCTCTGGGTTTGTTTTTATTAATAAGACCCTTTAAGATTCATGCTACATCTCTCAAAACAGGCTTTTCCAGATCTTCATTACTTCTGTCCCCCCTCAGTTTTCCTTTTAGCCTCTCAACAGCAACTCAGTTACATGAAAGTTCTGAAGTAAAGAGCTTAAGAACAGAGGGGAAGCATGACAACTTTTCCTCTTCATAATGTAGGTGAGCAAAAAGGCCTTTTCATAGAAGTGCTCTGCTTGCTTGAGTGCTTTGCTTTTGAAGGAGAGTGGCTCCCATAGACTCATATGTTTGAGTGCTTGGTCCCCAGTTAGTGGAATTGTTTGGAAAGGATAAGGGGGTGTGACCTTGTTGGAGGAAGTGTGGCCTTATTGGAGGAGGTGTGTCACTGGGGGTGGGTTTTGAGGTTTCAAAAACTCATGTCAGGACAAGTCTTGCTCTTTCTCTGCCTGTGACTTGTGGATCAGATGTGAGTTCTTAGCTATTGCTCCAGTACCATGTCTGCCAGCATGATGCATTGCTCCCCACCATGATGATCATGAACTAACCCTCTGAAACTGTAAGCAGGCCCTTAATTAAATACTTCCTTTAAAAGTTGTCTTGGTCATTGTGTTTCCTCACAGTAATAGAATGGTAACTAAGACACCCCGTTTCCCCGGACGGCCAACCTCTACTCCTATGCCAAGTGGAAAGTGTTCCCAGCTATGGTAGCTCTAACATAACAGGCTCTAAGTTTTCTTTGCTCCTGAGTGCCAGCTCATCTATAGTCAAAAGTTGGGCTTAGCAAGTCTCACATGATTCCACTCAAGCCTTTGAGACAAGAGCAGAGTGCGAGTGATTCCAGAACACCCCAACAGGGGTTCCCAGACATGGAAGCCTGCTTCTTTGTGGAAGAGAGCCCAGAGCTTCTCCATGGGGCTGACAAGCATGGACTGTGTATAGGGGAAGGGAAGTCTCTTCAACCCTCCTAAATGCCTAACAGCATATCTCACACTCCCCAGACCTGAAGCATATCACATCTTCCCACAGAGCTCAACCAATAAAGTTATCATGGAATTATCATCAGCTGCTCTTGAAATATTAATTCTCACCCCTGGGTGGACTGTCTGCAGCTGAGTGTGGGATTCCATCAGGAAATGGGAGCAGATCTGACAGGTGGGCGGGAACAGGGGGATGATAGACAGCGTGGATATTGGAACTCTGGTAACCTGGGTTACATAGAGAAGTCACATGCCTGCTGATAGGGACTCAAATGATCAAAGCAGAGGAGAGAGCTACTTAGAAGCCATTTATGCTTGTGTGGCCCTGCAGCCTCAGGGACAGCAGGTGACAGACCTTCCAGAAAGAACAGAAAGAGGGACCAGAAATGTGTGGCAGCCATAGCCATTGATGCCAGCAGACTGAGTACTAAGCAGGGAAGAGGCCAGTAGCTTCACCAAAACCACTTCCAGTGATGAAGACAGCTTATGTAAATTGTCAATGAACTCAAACAAGAAAAGGAAACCAGGTGTCCCATTCTCTCCTGCTGAGCCACCCAGATGGGGTCTGAAGTCCACACAGCTTAGACATCTGGACCCAAGGCTGGTGACTTCACAGTGAAGCTCTTTGGGGAAAGCAGGAGAGAATCAAAAGTCCAGAAAATGGCTTCAGGAAAGGGGGTAGTGATGTCTTTCTATAATGGTGGGCACTTGGGGAAGACACAGGGCCTTTGATTTGACTCTCCCCCAAGGCCTCAGTTTTTTGTTTGTCTGGCAGATGTGGGATAAAAGAGGGGATGGCTGGAGAGGTATCACGAGACATGAAAGTGTGGAGTCAGCTCTCTCCTGTTGGCAATACCTTCCTCAATACACAGCCCATGTTTCCTTGCACATAGGCAGCTATACTTCATAAATAAATATTTTATGTGTATCTATTTCCTTCCTTCCCTCCATCTGTCCATCTCTCTGTCCCTCCATCTCTCCGTCCCTCCTTCCCTCCCTCTCTCCCTCCTTCTTTCCACCCATCCACCCATCTATCCATTCATCCTCCCACCTACTCATGAATTGTTTTTAATTAATTTGTTGAGATTTATTTATTTATTATTTGTGTGTGTGTGTCTGTGAATGCATTCTGTGAGGCATGAGTGGAGGCCAGAGGATAACATGCAGGAGTTGGCTCTCACTTTCTACCTAGGGATCAAACTCAGGTTGTCAGGCTTGGCCATCTTGCTGGCCCCAGCTTTCCTCTTAGAATGTTAGAATGCTGTCACCTGTCTGTCTCATCTGCACTGAATTTGTGTTTTTGCTTTTTGTATATTACAGTGATAATTGTCTGTTGCTCTACCTGGGTCTCCTGTGGATGGATTGATACTTTACTTCAGTGGAGCCCCTGGCAGACCATCCATATGCCTGGCAGATACGCTAGTGGGACACTCTGGGAAATGTAGCTTGAAGAATATTGTGAGTTTTGGTAGATAGTGTGTCTTTCAGACCTCTGCTCTTCAACACACTATGACCCAAAGGTTGTCAAAATTCTGTCTTCTGTGCCTGGAATCTGCTGCAGGAGAGGCACAGGAACAACCTGCTGATGGGAAATGTGAGAATCCTTGCACCATGGTTTGAAGGTTGGTGTCTCTTGTAATGTAAACCAGAGGTTCTCACTTGTTACTCCTCTGAGTAGTGGTCCTCTCTGGCCAGCGTTCATCCCTTAAGCATGGTCCAGTAAGGGCTAGGAACCTGTATGCAGTCAGGTATGCAAGTGATCTGGGTGGATTGCCTGACAGTTTCTGGAATGTTTTCTGTGTTCACGTTTTTGATTGCAAGCTCAGAATGTGTGGCTCCTTCTTTGATGGCTGCCAGTGTGGTGTCTATGAAACCTCCCCACAAAAGGGCCTGTTGCTCCTTTTCTACCCACGACTCTGCTTTTTATAGTTAATATTCTCGTGCTTCAGTTGACACTACAGTATGGATTGTTGTTGTAAGGTATGACATAACCCAGTCACTCATCCACTTAGTAGGCAGGTCATCTCGACTTCTAGGGATTCTCTGATCTTCCACCTGGTCAGGTGACACCTAACTTTCTCCACTCATCATCTGCATTGGGGCTTCTTGTCCAGGGGTCTTTGTTTCATGCCGAGTTCATGGCTTGTTCTTTAAAGTGTATGTCTTAGGTCTGAGAAAGCTGCCAGCTCCTCTAAATTACTCTTCTTTTTTTTTTTTTTGGTTTTTTCGAGACAGGGTTTCTCTGTGTAGCTTTGCGCCTTTCCTGGAACTTACTTGGTAGCCCAGGCTGGCCTCGAACTCACAGAAATCTGCCTGGCTCTGCCTCCCGAATGCTGGGATTAAAGGTGTGCGCCACCACCGCCCGGCTCCTCTAAATTACTCTTTATCCAGAGCTTTCCAATTTAAAAATATTTATATTTCTGGAATATCATTTAGAGCCATACACATTGTCTTCCTGGAAGTCACTATCAAGAGGTCTGTGTAGCATGAATCTTAAAAGTTCTTATTAATAAAATCAAACTTGAGCCAGGTATTGGGGTGAACACTGGAAGGTCAGAGAGACAGAATAAGCCACAGCTTCCTCACCTGGCCAATTCCTCAGCTGGTCTTGTTTCCTCAGACTGGAAGCCTCTGTGTCCTCATATCCGAATGAGTCTCAGCTGATCTGTGCTGCTCGAAAGCCTGAATGCTTAACCAGGCCAAATGCTTCTCCAGGCCAAAGGCTTCTCCAGGCCAAAGGCCTCTAGTTTCTGGTCCTCACGCCTTATATACCTTTCTGCTTTCTACCACCACTCCCTGGGATTGAAGGTGTGCTTTCTGGGATTAAAGGCTGTATCACCATGCTTGGCTGTTTCCAATGTGGCCTTGAACTCACAGAGATCTAGAGGGATTTCTGTCTCTGGAATGCTAGGATCAAAGGTGTATGCTACCACTGCCTAACCTCTGTTTCATATTGTGGCTGTCCTGTTCTCTGACCCCAGATAAGTTTATTAGCATACACAATATTTTGGGGAACACAATACCACCACAGGTCTGTAGTTATTTAAGGGAGGGACACACTGAAAATGTAGGTGCGTTTGAGTGTCACTGATATCCTGATGATGGGAACAAAAGTTGCTGACGTTCATTCCCATAGTCTCATATGTCTTTGTAAAAACTCTTAATGGTTTTGAAAATATAATTCCTACATTTATAGATAGATATCTTCTAATTTGTTTCTGTCTATTCTGTATTTCTGAGTAGTGATTTTTAACTGAGAAATTATTGCTTTGTAATTTAAATAGGAAGTGAGGCCTTTACAGGTCTCCTCTTTTTTCTTTTTATACTTCTTTGTTTTTAGGGATTTGATTTCACAGTCCACAGGGTAATTTTTTCTGCTCCTCCTAACACTGCTTTGCCTTTGACCTGAGACCAAGATAAACCGCCTACTGCTTTGAGACTCTTTACTCACTTCAAAATGGGCATACTGTCCACTGAAACGGCTCTTGGGCAACTCTACGAGGTTGGAAGCCATATGGAGCTGAGAACACTGGCCCTTCCCTGTGCCGGGAAAATTTGGAGCTGACTGGTCCAACGGTTAGTGCAGGAAGGCAGGCAGAGTTGGGGAAATACGGAAGCCTTATCTTTGGGTGTTTGTGTCCATACCTGAGAAAGACATGAGGCTGGTGTGGAATAGCCTTTCTTTACCTGATCCATGCGTATGAGCCAGATTCCATTTTTACTAAGTAGACATGATAAACCCCTACTTAATTATTACATAGAAATGAAAAAAAATGAATAGTTGAATCTCCAGACACACAAGTTAATGTCTGACCAGGAAATCTCTGAGAGGGACTCATTCATCCTCGGTCAAGCATCAACACTGCAACCAGCCCCCAGTAGGATTGACAAGACTGGGTCTCACACAGGGCGCATCTGTCTTGTACTCAAGAAGATGTCACTGCAGAGATCCCTAGCCTCCATAGTCCACACATCAGGGACAAGAATGCTCAGGCCTGGAGGAGTTCTGCTGACCTGTCCTGGAGCTGGCTGGCTACAGACACTTAGGTGGCCTTGATTTTTCTATTCTCATATTTAAAAGTGTGGAGTGACACTGAAGCATTTTTTTTAATCCTTGTCCTGACACCAGGACTATTGCCCTGAATACCTACTCTACTCCCCGGGATTCCTTAGTAGCTCTGGTTTTGGTTGTCCTTTGAGAGACTATATTGTCACACACACCCCATTGGCAATTCCCACCAGCTTCATTGAAAACCTATTGGTGATCTCTTGGCAAGGTGCAGCCATATGGGTTCCAGATGGGCCCTGGGGAATGTTTGTCCTTCTGTTTCCTGAGCAACAGCCAGGTGGGTATTAACACATAGACCTCATTACCCTGCCATTGACCCCTCCGTTGCAACAGAGAGAATTCCCAGCCTGACCTTGATCTGTAAACCCTTCCTTTCTGTTCCTCCTCCAGCTCTGGCCTTGTCTACCCTTCTGGTGCACACCTTTCAGCTCTATCCCACCTGTCTGGAATGCTTTTGCCCCAGACTGACCTCTGACTCATGCTCAGAGGGACTTTCCTGACTGTCTGCTGGCAGCTCTCTTCCTGCCTCCTCAGGCTATGTGCTGCTCATCTGTTTGCTGGTTATTATAACCTGTTGACCAAGGGTCAACTCACAGTGGATGGCTCTCAGCATGTGGTGACTAAAGCCTGGTCTGTGTACTAGACATCCTTGACTCCTTCCAGTCTCTAGTTCTGTGGCTGGTCTTTTGGTAACATCATTGATGACTGGTTTTACCAAAGTTCTAGATACTTTTCTATGAGTGGTATCAACTACTGTTTGTGCAAGTGTCTGTCATGGCTGCATATGTCTGTTGACTGTTCATGTGTGTGTCCTTTGGGTTGACTTCACATATGAACCTGTTGTATTGGGCTGTTCATATATGGACCCATTGGCTCTAGTGTTCACATGTGTGTGTGTATGTGTGTGTGTGTGTGTGTGTGTGTGTGTGTGTGTGTGTGTTGGGTTGACTGTTCATGTGTGTGCCTATTGGATCTATATTGGGCCAACAATTGGGTATGACTACTCATGTATGTTTCTGTTGGATTGATTATTCACATGTGTGTCTACTGGCTTGACTGTCTATGCACATTTATTTTGTATTGAACACTCAGGTGTATTAGTGTGTGGAGTTGGCTGTTCATGTGTGTGTCTATTGTGTTGATATTTCATGCATGTGCATGTTGGCCTGACTTGCCATGCCTCTACCTATTTGGCTGACCATTCATCCTGTGCATGTATGAGTCTGTCAGATGGAACATTTATGTATGTGTTAGTTGGTCTGTCCATTCATATGTATGCCTGTTGGATTGATCATATATATGTGTTTCTGTTAAGTTGACTCTTCACACATGTATTTGTTGCATTGACTGTTTATATATGTGTGTGTGTGTGTGTGTGTGTGTGTGTGTGTTGTGTTGAGGCTTTTTTTATTACCATATTCCCTCTATAAGCTAAGGAACCCACAGAAGGCTATAAGAGTCTAAACCCCAGACCATTTGTTAAGTACACAACACTACAGAATGCATACTTGGTTATGACATCAGCCAAGGGCTGGTGGTTCCCCAAGATCAGGAGGTAGGCCAGAAACAATGCTGAGCAGTTTGCCCTTGATTTTCTGGGAGAGAAAGTTAATAGTACTCTCTCCCCAAGCTGGTACTCTTGCTGTTCAGTAGGACAGAACACTCTACCTCTAATCCTGACTCTTCGCTAGCAGAGATCTTTCCTGATGTGGTAATAAACTAAGGGGCTGGGTGAAATGCCTCCTATTTTTCATAAAAATTAAAAGAGAATGCCAACAGCTGTCTACCTCCAATGAACAAAAGGAAGGTGAGCCGACCACTCTGTCCCTATAATTAACGTCTATGAAATTCACTTAATAATTTCATAATTCATACTTTGTACATAATTGCTTCCCCTTGGTCTATAATTTTTCACAAAAGTATATCCAATGATAACATAATGCCATAAAGACATTAAGTGCTGGTGAAAATAAAAACAAGAGAAAATTTATTTCAACAAATTCTTCAAAGGTAGTGGATGTGGGATGGACACTGCTCCTGTGTACTTGAACATGTGAATTTGTGTGTGTGTGTGTGTGTGTGTATGCAAATGCGGTTGTGTGCATGAGACTATATTCCTATAAAGGTATGTGTGTGAGTGTGTATATGCCCTGAGTGTGTGCACTTGTGCATATTTTGCATAAGTATGTGTATGAACTTCAATGGACTCTGGGGCAGGAGGCCTTGGTCTAACTTTAGCTGGAGGTCTCAGGCTCTGTGGACTTTGGTCCTTGGGGTATTTTCTGAAGGTGCAGAGAGTTCTTGGGCCATAAGAACTTGGGTCCTGCTCTTTGCTCACAGCACAGGCACATTGCACCTATGACTGGGGTCACCTGCTTTTGCTGTAGGAAAATCTGGGAAGCTCACAGTGAACTACCAAGGTTCCTGGCCAGGGAGCCTCAGATAGAAAACTGACCATATTCTGCTTTTCCTGGCCCATTGGAAGGGAGAGAGGTGTATGTTGGCTCCAAATGGGGCACACAGACTTCAAATATAGTCTGACCTGCTCTCCGTCACATGTAGTCTTGGGATCCAGCTCTGCTCCTGGCTCTGTCCAGTCTCTCACTCTAGTTGCACTGGCTGTACCTGGACAGTTTAGGGGACACTGTCCTTGCTAAAACCTGCAGAGGAAAAAGCCTTTTCTCATTTTGCAGAAGTGTGTTTACATATACATAAGGTTCATACTCCCACACAGGTGTACTCTCTTGTAACAAGTTTTTTCTGTCCCACCAGCCAGCTCCCAAATGATGACACAGAGACTTATTAATTAGGAAACCCTGGCCTATAGCTTAGGCTTGTTCCTAACTAGCACTCATAACTTAAATCAACCCACTTATATTAATCTGTGTCCTGTCATGTGGTGTTACCTCTCTTCCATCTTGCACCTCCTGTTTCCTCTCCATGTCTCCTGGTGTCTCCTGCACACCTAGAATCTTCCTCCTCTTCCTTTCTCTCCCTGGAAATCCTGCCTATACCTCCTGCCTAGCTATTGGTTGTTCAATTTTTTATTAAACCAATCACAGGAATATATCTTTACACAGTGTACAAATATCCCACAACATTCACTCTATGTGGATATACTCACACCTGCATTTATACACACATAGACTATATGAATGCATTCACATGTGCTCACACATGCACACAACTAATGCATTCACACTTTGCATGAATGCACTTACCCACACACAGTCATGCATACTACATGTACTCATATCCACACATGCATATTTCCTCACTCATGTATATGAACACTCTCACTCACATCCATGTTCACGTACATCTACCATACTTCCTCATATGTGGTATATGTAGCATACTCACACTTGGGCATGTGCACACACACGCACATGCACACACACACACACACACACACACATGCACTTACACTTGAGTACACATGCATGCACTAACATGCCCTATGGGGCAGAGGCTTGGGATCCACCTGTGACTATCTTTCCTCTCCAATAGTGGCACTGTCCATCCCAGGATCTTGTCTACATTACTACTCCTTCCAGGCTCCTGTCCTTGGCTCTGTACCCTCCTATGTTCTCTCTCTCATCCATGGTGTGTCCCTCACATGTTCCTGTTCATGGTCCTGTGCCCTCCCGGGCTACCACCTATGGCACAATCCTCTCATGATTTTTAGATTGTTCACACAGTCAGCATTTAAGGACTGTCTCCAAACCTGCTTCTCATGGAGTCCATAGACCCCAACAGCACAGCTGCTGAAGGGAATCACCCAACATCCTTCCTAGATATCTCCTGTGATCTGTCAGGCCCTGGAATAGGGGCTCACTTTGGAGATGGTTGTCATGGTGATGAGTCTGTCCAGTGTCCTTCTGGCTGCCAGGAAAGCAGAGTCTAGAGCCCCCTGTCACTCAGGATCTGGCCAGACTCAGGTATGACAGGTGTTCTGTGGAAAAGCTTATTCTGCGGCTGGCAGATAGACCCCTGGCAAGCCCAGCAACCCCTGACCCCTGAGGTCACTCCCTTTTCCTACTGTGTTGTCTCTCTTCCAGTCAATGCATCATGGTACAGGAAACATGCGTAAGTTTAGTGGCAGCCTGAAGTTTCCTTAAGAAGCTGGTTAAGTGTTTGTGTGGGAGGAGACCAGGTAATGAGGGATCACAACCACTTCCAGGATGGGAGGACAGCCCTGAGCCCTGACAGCAGTCTGTAGTCATGTGGTATAGAGGCGTGCATCCCACCCACACCTTAGAATGCCTGGACTCCAACTAACCCCCATGGGTCTCAGGAGACACAGGAAGCAGCAGACCAGGAAACAGTTGTCTAAACTTTATGGTGGCTGATCACTCAGACACCCACTTGTGGTGGTATTGTGTTCCCTAAAATACTGTGCACCCTAATAAACTTATCTGGGTCAGAGACAGAACAGCCACTAGATACAAAGGCTAGAAAATGTTGGCACTCACGCCTTTAATCCTAGCATTCCAGAGACAGAAATCCCTCTGGATCTCTGTGAGTTCAAGGCCACATTGGAAACGGTCAGGCTTGGTGACCCACGCCTTTAATCCCAGAAAGCAAGCCTTTAATCCCAGGGAGTGGTGGTAGAAAGCAGAAGGGTATATAAGGCGTGAGGACCAGAAACTAGAAGCATTTGGCTGGTTAAGCATTTAGGCTTTGAGCAGCACAGTTCAGCTGAGAGCCATTGGGATGAGGACACAGAGGCTTCCAGTCTGAGGAAACAAGATCAGCTGAGAAGTTGGCCAGGTGAGGTTAGCTGTGGCTTGTTCCGTCTCTCTGACCTTCCAGTGTTCACCCCAATAACTGGCCCCAGGTTTGATTTTATTAATAACTTTTAAGACTCCTGCTACACCTACTCTCACAGGCATGGAGGTGTGCAATCTCACAATTAGAAACTTCTTTTAGGAGTGAAAAGAGGCTCCAGGGACTTGCTGTGATAAGTGGTGGCAATATTCAAAATTGTTAACTAATTTCTCTGATCAGCTGCCCCCCACTCTGTCCTGAAGCAGGCGAGAGAGAGAAGACAGCACATAGGAGAGGGAATCTGCTGGTGATGGGGGTGGGGAGGGGCAGGCCGGGAGATCCTCTAGAGCACTGGGGTCACTTGTGCACAACCACGGTTAGACAGAAAGTCATAAAGGGGCTGGATGAGGCCTGGCTTCAGAGCAAGGGGAAGATTGTTTAATTATTTAATGACCGGGCACTCATTTAAAGGCCGTCATGTGTATTTTTAAAACAGGAAGCCCGGAGCCCTTCATTGTTGGCCAAGGAGCAGGTCTGAGCATGGCAGGCTGTCACTCTCATTCTGTGAGGCAGTTAGGCGGCCTCAGGGCTCTTCAGAGAACGGTGGCCAGGAGCAGCTCCACCCTGAGCTTGCCAGGGTCTACTTTTTGAAGCCGGTGAGTTCTGGAGTGAGGACAGATTCCTGGGGGCTCAGAGCAGTCACTGGCTCACGTTGAGGACATCACGCTGAGTGACAGGATCAGCCGGCTTGTCCCCCGGGCTTCCTTCTGAGATGGGTGTCCTGCGCGTGGTCACTGGTCTGGCTGGAGAGCTGACTCAGGGTTCCCAGGGCAAAGACAGGTCACAAACCACTCTGTGAGCTTCCTCTCAAGAAGAAGTGAGATGAGCACATGGGAAGACTCAAGTGTTGTCTGTTTCTGAGCTGAAGCAGAGTACAGGTGGGACACAGGTTGAGAGAATGTGCCCTTTATCTGAGCTATGCAGAGACACTTCCCTTGAGACAGGCATGCATAAACAGCTTGTCTGGTTTAGGCTTGTGGTTTTTTTCCATACGCACCGTGGGTTTTCCCATGGTTGGGTCAAGGTAACAGTAAAAGCATGCTTGTGGGTCACAGGGACAGTTTCTGAATGGGGAGACTTTTGGTGGGATTAGCTTCTGCCTAGTCTCCGAGCCTCTTCTCACTCTAGCTACCAGGCTTGCCAAGTGGTCCCTGCCTAGGGGTGGTGGCTTGAGACAGTTACATAGAGTTGATGGGAAAGCCAGATGGATTAGGACGCTGGAGGGCTGCTCCCCAGCCAGCTTTTCTCAGGCCCTCCCACCTACTTCTTACAATTACGATTCCGTTGATTTCTACATCCCAAAGGCCCCACCTAACGCTTCCCATCCTGTCCTCCCTCACGCCCACCTCTCTCCTGTGGTAGCCCATATATGCCACCATGCCATTCTTTAGGCTTCTCATTGACACGCCGACAGGAAATTATTACACGTCATTACATTGCTTCAAACACAATTTCCCAGCCGTTCAAATCACTCTCAGCCAGAACGCGGGAAATGGGAGCTGTCAGCTCCACTTAAGCTCCCCTCTCACACTTTCCTCTGGACAATGGACAATTTGTGTTTTCTCCTTGTAGGGGAAAAATGTTGGAAATGTGTAAAGCTGGTTTAGCGGGGAATGTGAAGCAGGAAAGAAAATAACCCCTGCTGGCTTCTTTGCTGTTGCTCGCTACAGCTAACCGCTGTAACAGTCTGTGCCCCCAGGCCCTCTAAACCTCCACACATGTGTTCTGGGCAAATGCGTTGAAGTGCCTGGGAGGGTTCTCCAGTTCTGGAAGGCACTAACCGTCCTCGGTGGTCTGTGCTGCCCAGAGGAGGCAAACAAGTGGGTGCCAAGCCTCCTGACCCATCACTCACCGGGAGCAGCCTCCGTTTTCCCCACTAGCTGCCACTGTGACTGTGTGACTCTATCATATAGCCATTTGTCTTGGGGTCTTGTCTGAAATAATTTGAACTGCCAAATCCTGAAATGAATAGGTTTTGCTAACACAAAAGGCTAAGGAACTGGTTGGAAATTTTAAAGAGCTCCCTGGCCCTCGTCTTAACCGATCATATTGTTTGGCTCCCAGGCATTCTTCTGTCACCGTGCTTCTGCCTCAGTGGGTGCAGGATGATGGATGGCCAGGCTGCTGGAGGCGGAGAGAAAGAGCGCCGGCTGGGTCTGGGAATTCGCTAAGTACTCTTGGGCGCTTCAACCTCATCATTGCGCACGGTGAGCCGGTCTCTGTGATTTATAAACTGGGGCGGTGATTAATGATCTTTTAAGTGGACAAGCCAGGGCAAAGCCTCACAAACAGGGCCACTCAGACATGACTACCACTTGTAGCTGAAGAATAACAGCCTTTGCTTGTGGATAATTGAGGCAAATCTGAGAAGCCCCCATCCATCAGCTCCAGAATCCACCTACTTTTGACGCTAGTCCCCTGACCAGGGCTCGTGGGCAGTGTCCAGAGCAAGCAGAGAGGAAGGACATGTGTGGGGAGACAGTGCTGTTCTTGCAAAACCAGGGCCACTGGGAGGCATGCTCATAGCAGAGCATCACGTGGACCTCTGGGCTGCTACTCCTAGAGGTCCCATCCGTGGCCACACCAACCTGGACAAGGTACCAGGGCTTGCTTTTGTGTTACAAAGTCCTGGGCTACTCTGAGGACTCTTGTGTGTAAGGATCCCTCCTGCCTCCTGAGTGGCAAGTGCAGGGACCCCCTATCAGGACTGGACACAACAAGCCCCTTTGTGCCTGGCCTAGCTTCTTCCTGACCCTCTCCCCAGCTGTCTCCTCCCCAAGACACCTCTCAGGGGACTACAGCTACAGTGGCCGCTCTGGAGATTTGCCCTGCCCGGTGGTTACAGTTAATGATTATAATTGGAGCTGGTGTTGCTGCGGCATTATAAATAAATGCAGTCACTGTGGCACTGCGGCTGCAGGTGAGTGGGGAGCAATCAATATCGGAAAACCAACTTCTGCCAAGAAAAGAGCTCTCGCATCTCCCTAGAGGGAGATTCCAAAACCATTTCAATCTATCCTGAGCTCCAGGGAGATGGCACAGTGCTTCTGAGGAGGTAGGGTGGCTGGGGTGGGGGCAGGAGACCTCACAGATGGACTTTCTGGATGTCAATGAGAGGGCCTGTAAGAAGAGGAGGAAGCCTTGCATAATTTTAGAGTAAGCACGGCCCTTGACTTTTGAAGGATGTGAACGTGAGCCTGCGACAGGCTTTTTGCAGGCGGCGTGAACGAGAGCACAGAATCTCCTCTAAGTTTTGCATTGCCTGCAGCGGGGACACAGTGCAGAAGAGGGAACCCAGGCAGGACAGAATCAGATGGGAACAGGATTGCCCCTGCAAGCCAGGGTTCTTTTCCCCACTCTGCCCCGATAAACTTGTGGGTTTTGTGTCTCTTTTTTTCCCCCCTTTTTTACATTGTCATGTATTCATTGTTCCTAGTAACGGGTTTTCAAGGATATTTTCCTGTCACGAACTCTGTGTTTCCTTCCCTCAACAACTCCGAAGCAGGTTCACTTCCACTTTCCTGTAATGTACACATGCGAGTGAATCTGACCTTGCTCCGCAGCAGGATGGGAAAGAGAAGCATGCAGTGTGTTGGTGCGCACTCTGCTCATTGCTGCAGAAGTTTCTGTTTTTGAAGAATCCACATCTTTACCTGCTTTGCACACCATTTCCCAAGCGGGCTACACCACTGCTTTGATTTCAGCTTCTTTCTGAAGGGGCTCAGCATTCAGACACCTTCTTAGACTGTGGGTCATGATTCCAGGGGGGAACACATACAACTGAATGCAAGGGTCATGAAAATTTGGCAACAGTTAAAAATTTCTTAACATGCAATGACCAAACTTAATTAGAAGTCAGATGCGTAAAGTTTCCAAGGTATACCCGGGCATGGTGCATCACAAGACTCCATTGCAGCCTTGGTTCTGAAACATACAACATAGGTCTTGAGCACTGCACATCATAACACCAAAAAACAAAACAAAACAAAACAAAACAAAACAACAAACAAACATCCAACAATAACAAAAACACCAAACTTGGTTGCCTGAAACACCTCAGCTCAGATTCTGGAGGAATGTACACTGAACTGCAGTAATTTTTACTTTGCATATGAAGTTTACTGCTCTTACAGAAACGAAAAGTTTACTTATAGGAAACAAAGATATTTAGTGTTTTTCCATGATCACGTTCCTTCCTCAACATACCAGTATCAAGTTAGTATACCTCCAGATTGTATTTTGAAAACATGGTTGGGTGCCAAACAGAGGGTAATAGTCAATGCATTCTGTCTCCTTAGAGAACCCATGAACCCAGATAGAGCTGGCCATGGAGGATCCCAAAGGTTACCCAGTGAGAGAACATTGTTTTCATGGTACTTTCTTCCCCAAAGCTTGATGATCAGCCCTCTGGGGTTTGCTCTGATTGGTTCAGTTTTCAACGAATCTCCTTCCAGCCTCTTGTGATGCTGACACTTGACAGTGGATCACAGGCTGAAGTGTGGTGTGTGGCCAGTGAACGCTAGTGCCTCAACACGGCTTTCTGAAGCAGAAGTCAAATGAATACTAATAATAGCTAAATGTAAAACACAAGGAAAAATGGGACAAACCAACACCTTGGGTTTATAAAGGACCATGGAATAAATCTGAATTTCCCTCAGCATCGATAAACCCCTCACATTCGTAGCTCCTCCAGGCTCTTTCTGACTGTCAGAGGTAGACTCTTTTTGTGTACCCACAGGAAAAGAAAACAGCTCATCAAGGCCTGGAGAACAAAGACCTCATTTACAACCAGTGTTCCACTGAATAAAGTGGTTTGGGGTAGCTGCCTCTGGGGGTGGGGCTGCTTTCAGAAAGAAGGCAGCATGTGTGTGGTTTCTGTATCCGAAACAGACGACGGCACGCTCCTGCAGAAGCCGCTGAAGCGTCTTTGCAAAGTTTATTTTGCCATGGGTTGTTTCTTCTTCAAGCGGTTGTAGGATCGATTTCTCCCAGAGGATTAATTATCAGGGGCAGTCTCAGGCTTCGCTGAGATGGGCGGAAGGAGAAATGATGTTTTCATTTCCAGGAAGCCTGTTAGCCATCGTGCAGGCTTTCTCTGGAGCCCAAGGATCAGGACCCTGCCAGGGAAGGGCTGTCAGGAGTGCCATCCATCTGCTCTGCGGTTGTCTGGACTGGCCAGGCACTGCAGACAGGTTCCTTGCAGTCCTCTGCCTGTGTTTGTAGAAGGGGCCTTCGGTGCCAGGGGGTAGGGGTGGGTGGGTGATCACGGACTGGCACAGGTGTGAATGTCTGGGTTATTTATGGGGTGATGCTATATAGACAGAAGAGATTTTAGACTGTGCAGGAAAACTCGCTCCTACAACATACATTTCCATGGGGCCAGGCCTGGGGGTTGCTCTGTAAAACGGAGTTGCAGGGTACTCTAGAGAGAAACTTCTATGGATTCTGAGAATTGTGCTGATAGCAGCGGCAAATGGAAGATAAACGCCGATTCTGTGACTGGTCCTGACCTTGCTCATGTGGAGCTCAGGAGCTGTGCAAAGGAGAGCATCTCAACGAGAACGTCAGCATCAGCTTCTCAAATGTCCCTGTCTTCATCCCTGAATCACCTCGGGGCAGAAGATACAGCAGGTGGTTAATTTATGCACCGTGTTTCTTGCCCAAATTGGCTGTGATTTTAGGAGATACTGTTTCCAGCCAAGGTCAGGGCATCCCTGGACTTCCAAGAGATCCAGGGCCTGTTGGCAAACAGCGTTTCCTTCGGAGAGCCAAGTAAACTCTCACAGTTCTTTTGTTTATTATCTTTTTATGATATAAGTATGATAAGGCGACAATGGAAGTGTCATCATGCATCAAGGTAGAACACGTTGAACTTTTGTGTTTGAGTCTTCGAATCACTAGTCATAGTATTCCATCACAGCAATAGAAAAGTTGCTAGTATAGAGGGCCATTTAGCCCTTGCTGGGGTGGTCTGATGCGTTTGTAAGCCAGTGCTCAGCATTCCCATAACTGTAATCTCTGTGATTTGCAAAGTGTGCATCCTGGCTTATCTGGAGATTTATGCCAGGTGCCAGATCCTGAATGTATATAGAGTATTTTCTTAAGTGGATGATTTCATTTCCCTTTCTTTCTGTCCCTTAACACTTTATATTTTTGAGACACGGTCATGTTAAATTGACTAGGCTGACCTTGAACTTGCAATCTTCCCAACTCAGCCTCTTGAGTAGCTGGATTTATAGCACGGTACCACAGGTCCTGAAGAAGGTGGCAACATTGTATCTGAGCATCCTGGAAACCAAGGCAAAAAGAGAAAGCTGGTATTCCATAGCATCTACTTGGAAGCATTGGGCATCACACTACCTTCTGGAAGGGACTTGGAGACATGCCGACCACCAAGTTGCTCTCTGGAAGAGACAAGAACTGGACACTGTTGCCCAATAATACGCTTAACTGTGTTTTTACTAGAAATTGCTGCTGCTTTGGGAGCAATGGGTGAATGCCATAGCTGGGCAGTAGAGCTGCTGCCAAACAGCCATCAATCTGAAGTCTTCATGTTCTTGATCCTTGGCCAATATGACCTTTGCTCCACCTGGTCTACCTGTTCCAGATAGACACAGGTGGCCACCTACGTGCTGTGGGACTGTGGTGTCCTTCTCTAGGGCCTGACTCACCCATAATACCTCTATGCACTTGTGCACATGGTGGGTGCTCTTTGCCATAGCAGTACCCTGTTATTTCATCTTAATTTGTGAGGGCTTGTCCTCAGAGAGAGGACCTTACCTTCTGTTTTAATTACTTTCCTATTGCTAGGATAAAACACTATGGTCAAAAGTGACTTATGGAAAAAAGACTTTATTTTGGGGCTATGGTTCCAGAGGGTAAGAGTCCATTATGGTGGAGAAGCATGGCAGCAAAGAGTACGCATGTGTGGAGGCCTGAGCAGGAAGCTGAGAGCTTATCTTCAAAGGCAAGTGTGAAGCAGAGAGGGTAAACTAGAAGTATGGTGATCCTATAAACGCTCAAAGCCCACCCCAGGCGAGGTACTTCCTTCAGCAAGGGTCCATCACCTCCCCAAACACCACCACCAACTGAGAACCAAATGTCCAAATATCTGAGCCTATGGGGTCACTCTCATTCAAACCACCACACCCTCAGAAGGCTCCTGGAGCTGGAGACAGTAGCTTCAGGCCAGCTGTGCAGTGGAGGACAAAGAGCCCAGGTGGTTCATCGGACCAGGCTGAGGTCCTTCTGGCTTCCCTTGCTGGCTACAGCCTATAGAACTTGGGGACTGAGAAGACCTTAAGAATTACTTCTTGAAATGTGTACTGTGGCTTTCTCTGCCAGGAGTGATGGTGACCTAGGGTTTGTTGAGGTTCAAATGTCATCCTCTGAAAGGTAAGCTCATGTCCTCCCTCAGGAGCTGGTGGATGTGAACCCAGGGTAAAGGGGCTTTATGAGCAGGCTGAGATTGAGACTAAGAGTTCACTTCCTGCTCTCTACCAGGGCCTGTATCCAGACAAGGGTCTCTGAGAAGCTGGAGAGGACACACATGCAAAGCCATGTAAAATGGAGCAGAGGTTGAGTAAGGGGCCTCCTGGCCAGTGATCATCTGAAGCTGTCAGGGCTGGAAGAGTAGGAAGGATCCTCCCAGGAGTTCTGGAGGGAGACAGCCCTGCCACCTGGGCTCCAGAGCATCAGAACAGAAAGTCTCTTGTTTTAAGCCACCACTTGGTATGAATTTTGTAGACAGCACAAACATCCCACATTACTCAAGAAGTGAGAATCAAGTACAAAAGCAGAGAGGACAATACAGTACTGAGTGGTACTGTAAGTACTGTTAGTTGGTAAGATTGCCATTGAGAGCCTGGAGGTATGTGGGGACAGTGTGGGTCTCTCACTCTGAGCGGCTTATGATCTGGTTCTTAATTGCAGCGGAGGTGATGACCATGCCTGCCTCATAGCTAAGTGAATATGTCAAAAATGAAAAACCAGCACAGGTCAGTCAGAGGCTGGAGGTGTGAATGCTGCTGGCTTTCTGTTAATTTTTTCATGTGGATCAAATCATTCTCTACATGAGTTTTGTGTCCATACAAGTGTTTCTGAGAAAGACTGAAGGGAAGACACACCCCTGTAGGGGCGTACAGCCCTGTGATTATGGTCATGTTGAAGGATGGAGTAAGGGACCATTTCTGTGTGATAGCAAAGCCAGCCCCGTCTTAGTGAGTTTACTCCCTGGACATTGTTAGGTAGCAAGGGGCTCTAGTGGAGTCTTACTGGGATCCATCTTCATGGTTTTCAAGTGCTTTCATAGGGTTTGAATCTTACCATTTCATCCTGAGAACTCATGGAAGCTGCCACTGTTTCTCATGAAAACCCCAGTGTGCCCTGACCAAATGCAGAGCGTGGCAGCTGAAATAGATGCAGTAGCTGCTGTGTGTCCAGGGAGCTGGGAGCGGAACAGGCTTGGACCTCACAGGAAAGGCTTCTTCTGAGGAAGAACAGCCTTTCCTCCTGTAACACAGATACAGCCCCAGGAAACTGGGGCCAACCTGCTTCAAGCTGGTGGAGGGAACTGAGACATGATAGGTGTGGGTGTGACACCTGCCAGCCTCAGCCTAATTTCATGGACAGTGGGCATGGGAAACATAAAAATACTTATGAAGTGGGGAGGGGGATAAGTCATTTGTCTGAGGCTGGGGCTCTTTTTACCTCTCAGGACAGTGATCAGCATGCACCCATAAGTGTAAATCCAGGCAAATGGTGCTAAACTTTAAATGACCATGTCACCACAATCAAGCCCCTCCTGTGCTTGATTTCCTGTGCTAAGGAAACACCGATGGTGTCATCTAGATAGTGTAGATGTAATGAAACAGAGGAGGGAGCCCTGGGGCACAAGGCAGTTGTGAAGCACTGTTAATATCTGCGAGAAATGAAAACAAACAATAACAGAACAAAACCAAAACTGCTAGTGTTATAGATAGCTTCTCTAAGTTCGTATTGTCAGCACTTGTTCTGAGATCATTGTCTGGAAAATATGCAGACAGGATGTAGCTGTGATCTGACACCCTGATTGGCAGCTGTCAGACTCTTCCTTTCTGCCTCGGCTGCCTTGAACAAAAGGAAAGTTGGTCAAACAGACAACTGAACTACCCTTAGCCATCTTGAGCATCTGTGGAGTCCTTGAGGAAGCTACATGAGGATCACAGCTGACTGCTGCCACTCTCCCCAAAAGATGCCCCAACCAGGGCCATTTCAAAGTCTGTACTCATCACAAGCTTCTGTGAACTTTAGATGACCCTGCAAACATTTCCATGTAGGTCAGAGCAAGAGCACTTCCCTTGAGTGTCCATCCCAGGAGTACTGACTGGTGATAAAGGGGAAAGGCTGTGATTGGTACAGAACCACCTTTGAGCTATATAGGTAGGCTGCCCAGGCTCACTCTGAGAGTCTGCTGGGGACACTTTCTTGTGTCATCCTCCGTGGTGTTACAACACCAGGCCCAACAGATCTTTTCTTGCCTACTTAGTAGTATGAATGGGTTGATAACACAAAGAAGCAGAGAAACCATAGGGCTATGGCAGAGGCAACTGTAGCAGGAATCTTAGATGGTCTTATTAATAAAATCAAACCTGAGCCAGGTATTGGGGTGAACACTGAAAGGTCAGAGAGACAGATCAAGCCACAGCTTCCTCACC
>CABHPR010134246.1:0-15017 GCA_902168415.1 Peromyscus melanophrys | reverse complement strand
CACACACACACACACACACACACACACACACACACACACACACACACTGTGGAGTCCATTATTTCTTGATCAACCACTCCTGAACATGAAGCCTGTCCTGGAGTGGTTGATATACCCAGTGTCACTCATTGAAGACAACTGAATTTCTCTCTCCTAGTAGGTATAAATGACTCTAGTAGCTACGTATTCATGCATTCATTCATTCATTCATTCATTCATTCATTCATTCATTCATTCATGTTTTTAAAAATATAACAAATGAAAACATTAGCTGCCATGTCAAAGTTGGACAAGGCAAACCAGCAGAAGGAAAAGATCCCAAGAAGGCACAAGAGTCAGAGACTGACTCATACCTACACTCAGGAATCCCATAAAAACACTAAACTGGGAGCCATACTATATATGAAAAGAGCTGGTGCAGACCCGTGCAGATCCTGTGCATGCTGCTTCCATTTCTGTGAGTTCATATGACTTGCATAGTTGATTTAGAGGGCTTTGCTTTTTGGTGGCCTCCATCCCCTTGGGCTCCTATCTTCTTTCCACCTCCTCTTCTGAGGGAGTTCCCTGAGCTCTGAGGGGAGGGATCCCATTTTAGGGCTGAGTGTTCCAAGGTCTCTCACTCTCTGTGTATTTGGCTCTGGGTCTCTATATTTGTACCCGCCTGCTGCAGGAGAAAGCTTCTCTGATGATGGCTGAACAGGGCACTGTTCTATGAGTATTGAAGAATTAAATTTATTATTTTTAAAATACTTTGAAGTATTTTATTCAGTTTACAAATATGTAGGTATTTGGTGAATTTTTTTTTCCATCACCGATTTCTATTTTAATTCTGTTGAGGTTGGAGAACATTTATGCCTTGTGTGTGAGCTGAACTCTTTCGGCTTTATAGTCTCATAGCTCAGAATACAACATATCTTTCTGCTACATGTTTGGACCTGAAGTGTCCATATTTGGAGGTTTGATCCTGACCCTTGTGGTCTTAATGAAGGTGGTGAAGCCTTCAGGAAGTGGGGCATAGTGGAAGGAAGTTAAGGTACTAGGGTCATGCCTTTGAAGGGGGTACTGGGATCCTGGCTCCATCCCTTCCTGTCCCTCCCCCCACACACTCCATCTCTGACCTTCTCTCTGTCTCTGTACCTGCCCCTGTCTCTTCCTCATTTCCATTCACAAAATGATGTGCTGCCTCACAGGCCCTGGACTGAGGCCTCTCAAACCTCGAGTCAGAATAAACCTGTCCATCTTTACATCAGCTGTCTCACGTTTTTATACAGTGACGAAGCTCACAAACTTAGTAAGCACCCAGTGTGTCTCTGAAACAAATAGTTCTGCTGCCTTTGAAGTAGCATGGGGCTGAAACGTACTGGAAGTGTAACTTACCCTATACTGTGTCACTGTGTCTTTGCTGTGAGTATATGACTCAGGTCACAACTTGGCAGGCATTTCAACTGCTCTGTATCTTTACTGAGATTATGTCTGCTTGCCTGGTAAGTTATGGTGAAAAGGTGTCGATGTCTGTAGCATGACAGCATCTCTCTAAAATCAGGTTTTGACTTGTGAACTTTTAGTTTTGTTATTGGCTGCATAGACGCTCTTGGTGGACAGAATGCGCTGCTATGATGAAGTGACATTCTTTATCCCCAATAGCATTCTTTGCTCTAAAATGTCCTTTCTCTGGAATTACCTCCACCAATTCCTTTGTTTATTTTTAGCATGCCATCTTCTTATCTGCTCTTCATATTTAGAGTGGGTGTTCGGTGCAGGGTCCCTGGGTCTTAGTTTTTTAAGTTTTTAATCTGCCTTTAATTAAGGGAATTTGGACCATTTAAGTATGATATAGTTTAATCTCTGTCTCTGTCTCTCTCTCTGTCTGTCTGTCTCTGTCTCTTTCTGTCTCTCTGTCTGTCTCTCTGTCTGTCTCTGTCTCTGTCTCTGTCTCTGTCTGTCTCTCTCTCTCTCTCTCTCTCTCTCTTTCTCCACCAGGCTCTTATGTAGTCCAGGCTGTCCACAACCTTGCTATGTAGTTGAGGATGATCTTGAACTTAGAGACCCTCCCACCTCTACCTCCTCAGGGCTAACATTACAGGTGAGTGTCACAGCATCTGGTTTATACAGGGATGGAACCCATGGCTCCATCCCTTGATATTTCTCTTTCATCTGTTCCACTTGTTTTTTGTCTTTTTTAAATATATGATTCTAATTTGTATTTTGTGGTTTATTAGCTGTAAATCTTTTCAGTGATTACTTTGAATTAGAATCTAAATATTGGACTCATTGTCGTCAATCTTCAAGTTATCTCCTTCTTTGGGAATGTGGGTCCGATGTTCTCCTCAGTCTTTGTGATGTTGTTTTGAACTATAGTTTAGGCATTATAGATCTTTCAAAGCATGACTGTGACTTTTCTTCAAATAGTCAACATACTAAAAATGTTAGTTAGTAGGAAAAATGTCATTTTCATTCATGTTTGCAATGCTCTTTATTTTTTTTCTCTGTGAGATCCTTTATATCATCTTAGGTTTGGTGGCTGAGGAGACAAGTGTGGTGTGTGCTCATAACAGAGTATTACTTGGCCATGAAAAACAGAATCTTGACAATATTCAGTGCTAGAGATTACCATGAAGTGAAGTAAGCTGGATTTAAAGAGACAAACGTTATGTTCTCTTTTGTGTATAAAACTGAGAGGGGAAGGAGTTGAAAGTTAAAGAGAGGATACAGTGGGGGGAAGAGGGCATAAGAAAGAATCACAGAGTGGACGCCAGGGCCCAAGTACATAGGATATAGGGTCATCATGTCACAATGACGCCTGTTACATTGTACAATTAGCACACCCTAATGGGAAGAGTCCAAGGCTCTCGTGTCTGCCTGGCTACAGACGTTTTCAGTGTTTGATTGAATCGAATGTTTTTATTTGGACTTCACTTTTGAAATTTAATTTTCCTGGGTACAATGTTTGTCGTGTTGTTTTTGCTTCAGTGTTTTGAGGTGTCATTTCATTGTTGTCTGCTTTGTTTTCAGTGAGACATTGACTTATGTTTTCTGCATGTTCATAGTATATAGTTCCCTTTTGGCTAATTTTAAGATTATTTTTAACACGGGCGTAAAGCAGTTTGATTACAAATGTCTTCTGCATTGTTTTTCCCTGTGTCTCTACCTTTTTTTGTTTCTGTTTTTATTTTTCCTCTGACATTTCCCTCCCTCCCTCACCCCTTCATTTTACTGCTGTCCCTCCTTTCTTCTCTCGTTCTCTCTCTTAGTCTCTTGATTTCTCCGTTTCCTTCGTTTCTCATTTCTCTCTTTCTCACTAAGGAGTTGCTGTGCTTTGGGGGCTGTTGGCTCACGGCTTTCATTAGATTTGGAAACTTCCTCTTCAGACATCTTTCTTTCTCCCTGATGCAAGCTTTCCATCTGTCCTCCCTGAGCTGTGTAATGCCGCTCAGTCTCTCCTGCCGCTCGGTGTCCCTCCTGGGCTCCGGCTGGGACAGTGTGTTCCCTGATCTCTCAAGTGCTGCCCTTAACTCCTGCAGTCTCCAAACCTCTCACGTCTCCTCCACCATGCTCTCCACCTCTGGTATTATCTGAACATTTGATTGATGTCTATCTTCATTTCTTCTACCTCTCTCCCTGGGCCCAGAGAGCTCCTAAAGAAGGAAGTGGTCTGTGCACATCTTCAACACCCTAGAATTCCCGAGAATGAAATATGAAAATAAGTAAACTGAGCAAAGGGGGGTGGAAGGAGTGTGGTTGGCCAGGGTTGTGCCAAGCATCTGCACTGGGGTGAGAAATTAAATCTTGTTCTGCATTCTTTTGTGGCCTGGCTCAATAGATGTCAGGAGAGTCATCTGGGACGATGCTTCTGCCCATCTCCAGGCAGGAGAATGGCAGTGGACAAGCGTGGAAGGATGAGCAGATGGTGTCCGTGCCAGTCTATGCTGTAGGACAGAGGAACTAACACAGCCAGTAGGTGTGTCCAGAAGAAGCTGTGTGCTGGTCGCTGGGGGCTCTAAGTGCCATGGCAGTTAGTGTTTAACCTCTGCCTGTTAATGTTACCTGTTTCCCGTCCAATACTTTGGAGCTTGCTGGATGAAAGCAATATGAATCCTAGAATTCTCTGTATAAAATAATAATAATTACAATTCTTTGCATAAAATGACTAATAATGGTTCCTGCCTTACAAGGTCTTTAACTATATACTGCCTCACAAAGACTTGGAACTATTAAGTAAAGTAACAGGCACAATGCTTCAAAACTGGGTCTGGTAAGTGTGGTATGAAAGTGTCAAGTTTTTTATATATATATATATATATATATATATATATATATATATATATATATATAAAAATAATAGTTATCACCATAATCGTTACCACCATCCTCACTATCATCAAGATCACTTCCATCACACCGTCATTATCACCATAACCTCCATCATCAGCACCAGCAATACTGTCATCACGGCAATCATTACCATCATCACTGTTATCACCATAGTCCTCACCTCAACACTACTACCACCGTGATCACCATCACGGCCATCATCAACAATGTCAGCACTGTCACCACCATGACCATCTTCATTACTGTCCTATCGCCAGCCATGATCCTCTGTTGATATCATGACCACCCCCATTACCATGACCACAAACTAACATTTCACCCATCACCAACGGTGACAACATGAAAGTTACCATTTCTTACCTTCACCGGTACCAGTACCACTCTCAACATCAACTCAGTATCAGCTTTGCGTTGCACTCTAATTACCTTCCTGGCCAGCGTGAACAGCATAGAAGCTAATAATTGGTTTTTACTATATTAATGTCTGTCAGATAAGAATTAGGAGCTCAGGCTCAGACAGGGAGAGTCAGTTAGCAAACGTTTGGTACATATAATTTATCAACTAAGTCTATTTGCACTTTAGAATCAGTGTAGCAATGTTCTCTCTCACCTTGAGATAAAATAGGCATGGAGCTGTGACTGCGGAGCCAGTGACCCAGTGGTTTGGGGGCATACCTATGTCAAGAAGCATTACTTTGTTCTATTTGAGTTTCTGTCTGGGTCAGCTGCCTCACTAGGTTTGGACTGGTCCTTATACCAAATACATTTTATACAGTAATAAAATACTATATTCCCGGGACCTGATCTTCCTCTTAATACTTTTAAACTCAACATGAGGACAGTTGTCAATCAAAGAGTCTTTGTATTTTACAGATTCCCCTTTCTCCTCCCCAGACACTAGTCCTTCTACAGAAGTGATGATGTGCAATGTACCACAGAAGTGATGTCCCTACACTACAGATTAGAATAGCTTGGGTTAGGACATGAGTATCCTGACTTAGTTTCTATATTCTTAGGACTCTGCTATAATATTATTCTTCCCAGTAAATTAATGATTTTTTTCCAGTATGATCTAAATAATAAGTAGGCTGCACCACTAGACATTTTTGTTTGTTTGCTTGTTTAGAAGATCACCCTGTATTAGTCCCTTCTCCTGTGAGCCAGGCACCTTGTGTCCAGCACTATCCCCCACCCCAACTTCCCAGAAGACATCACTCTCTAGACTTAGTGAGGTTCCAGAAATGCATATGTAAATGACTTGTCCAATGCCATATCTGCTCTGGCTTTGTAGCTGGAGGATGAAGCTGCTACTTCCCCAGTCTTGTTGAGCACAGGGCCCACATATGGTTAACAAACAGAACCCCGGAAGCTACTGCTGCCAACACAGTTCTTCACAGATCTTTAAAGGACAATTTTCAGCTTCATATGGAGACACAAAGAAACCCAGGATAGCTACAGTAATCCTGAATAATAAAAGAACTGCTAGAGGTATCAGCAGTTCTCAAATTATACTACAGAGCTGTAGTAATAAAAACAGCATGGTATGGCACAAAAAAAATGACACATTGATCGATGGAATCAAATTGGAGACTGAGACATAAATCCACACACCTACAGGTACCTGATTTTTAAATAAAGAAACAAGTAAAAACACATTGAAAAAAAAAGACAGCATCTTCAACAAATGGTGCTGGTAAGACTGGATGGCTGCAGAAGATTGCAGATAGATCCATACTTACCACTCTACACAAAACTCAACTCTGAATGTGTCAAGGACCGCAATAAAAAATCAAGTACAATGAACTTGATAGAAGAGAAAGTGGGGAATAGCTTTAAATATATTGGCACAGGAGACAACTTTCTGAATAGAACACCCATAGTGCTGGCACTAAGATCAACAATTAATAAATTGTACCTCATGAAACTTAGAAGCTTGTGCATGGCAAAGGACACCATCATTCAGATAAAGTGGCAGCCTACAAAACTGGAAAATATTTTTAACAACTCCACATCTGATAGAGGCCCGATATTCAAAATATGTAAGGAACTCAAGAAACTAGATACCACAAAAACAAATACCCCAATTAAAAATGAGGTACATATATAAACAGAGAATTTTCAAAAGAGAAAACTCAACTGGCTGAGAAACATTTAAATAAATTTCAATAAGCTGGGCGGTGGTGGTGCACGCCTTTAATCCCAGCACTTAGGAAGCAGAGACAGGTGGACCTCTGTCAGTTTGAGGCCAACCTGGGCTACAGAGTGAGTTCCAGGAAAGGCACAAAGCTACAGAGAAACCCTATCTTGAAAAAAACCAAAATAAATAAATAAACAAGTGAGTAAATAAATAAATGTTCAACATCCTTAGTTATCAGAGAAATGAAAATCGAAACTCCTTTGGGATTCCATGTTGCACCTGTCAGAATGGCTAAGATAAAAAACAAATGACAGCTTATGCTGGTGAGGATGTGGAGCAAGGGGAACACTCCTCCTTGTATAGCCATTATGGAAATCAGTGTGGTGATTCTTCAGGAAGATGGGGATCTATCTCTCTCAAGATCCAGCTATACTGCTCTTGGACATGCACCCAATGGACACTTCATCCTACCACAGAGACACTTGCTCAGCTATGTTCACTGCTGCTCTATTCACAGTAGCCAGAAATTGGAAACAACTTAGATGTCCCACAATAGAAGAATGGATAAAGAAAATGTGGAACAATGGAATATTATTCAAATGTTAAAAAATGAAATCATGAAATTCAGAGGTAAATGAATAGGACTAGAAAAAAATCAACCTGAGTGAGGTAACACAGATGTGGAAAGATAAAAGTGGTATGTATTCACTTATATGTGGCTATTAGCTGTTAAGTCAATAATAACCATCTATGATGCATAGAATCACAGAGGTTAGATATAGAGTAAGAGACAGGGAGGGAGGAGGCAGATAGATCTTCCTAGGAAAGGGAAATAGATATGGGTGGATGATGGGGCTGTAATGGGAAGATCAACAATCAAGTGGGTAGGGGGAGAGAAGATGGGGACAAGGGTGGAATACCAGGGGAGACAGCTAAAACTAAGGCCATTTGAGGGGTAGTGTGCAAACCTGAAACAGTAGATGCTTCCTACAACATATACATGGATGAAGGTGATCTAAACGAAATCACCAATGGTGGAGTTTGAGCCTCAGCTGGACATCTCTCGTCACCTCGTGAAGTTGACAGAAGAGATTTCAAGACAGCCTAGTATTGACTTTGTTGTGTGGTTATTAGTAATCACTCTTGCAGATCTATAATAAAAAGGAGTAGGGTGGACAAAGAGAAATACAAAATATACAGTTTGAGGAGAAAAGGAGCACCGGGAAGTGTAATGGAGCTAAATCATTGCTCAAGGAGATAAAAAGTTTAAAGAAAAGCCTGATGCCACATGGAATAAAGAGATTGGTGACCTCAGGGCAAGACCTCTCTCAGCTAAACTTCCAACTTGTAAAAAGAATTAAAGAAAAGCTTAAGCAGTGAAGAATATTGATGGGAACCATCAACAATAGACTACTGATACAAATGTAACTGAGCAAAGGGGCCAGCCACATCAAGCATCAAAATTTGGCAGTTTGGGACTGATGGACCGGCTTTAGAATCAAGAATACAAGAAGAGGGTTGTGGAATTTCCTTTGTGGCTAAGGGAAACCACTGAGGCCAGGCATATGTCTGGGGGTATCCCTGAATGGAGACCCAGAAAGGCCACTGCATGAAGCTGTGAGGTGAGGCCTGGACTGTGTTGGAGACCACACGATGTTGGAGATGTCAGAATTGTAGGATATCTGTGAAGGGTATGGAGCCAACCAAAGATAGAGAATGTGTTGCAGTCAACAAAACTGAAAGGAGTTAAACTTCTAAAGAACACTTTGACATTGGACATGGAGATGCAGAATTTTGAGTTTGTCCTGCTGGTTTTTGGTCTTGCTTTGGTCCAGTATTTCTTCATTATGCTTCCTTTCCTCCTTTTGGAATGTTCTTTGCATATGTATTATGATTTCCAGTTTAGTGCTTTTATGGATTCCTGAGTGTGCAAACAAGTGGGTCTCTGCCTCTCTATCTGTTTCTTGCACCTTCTCTTGGGCTCTTTCCCTTCTGTTTGTTTTGTCCGATTCTGATGTATTAGTTTTTATTTTATTTTATTATTATCCCTTAGAAGCCTGTTTTCTTTCAGATGAGAGACAGAATGGGGTGCATCTGGAAGGGAGAGGATGTGGGGAGGAAACGGGAGGAGTAGAGGGAGGGGAAATAATAATCAAGATATATTATGCAAGAAAAAAGTCCATTTTCAGGAAAAGAGGGAGAAATTGCTCTTCTTCCCATTCATCTCCTTTAGGATCCGTCTCTCTGTCCTTACATTGATGAAGCACGTATGTCCACGGTAAGAAACAAATGCTCAAGTCTGAGGTGGATAAAGTTCTTGATTCATTACTTAGGCAATGTAGAGCTTTGTCTTGCCCAGGGGCTGGAAGGAGGTATCCCAAATATTCCAAACTCAGCTGTCACAAGACAATTCTGTTTACTGTTAGATCCATCACACATGAGGAATAAAGGAAAAAAAACAAGGAAATTTTAATTGCAGAGTTTTGTCCCAAACTTTTGAAGCATTTTAAGGTCCAGATATAGGCCGCAGTGGTGATGAAACCCTCCCAGTGACAACAATTACTGTATGACTGGCTTAGTTCTCCTGCAGTTCTGAGTAATGATGCTGTCTTGGTTGACATTTGTCAGGGGGAGAGAATGAGGTTTGGCCATCCTTCTCACCCCCACTCCCCAAAAAATGTGGTGAAAATTAATTCAGGTCACTGTGGTATGATCTGGATTTGAACTTTTTCTTTTTCCAAATGAACAAATCCTGTGCCACAAACAGGACTTTGCTCTGCAGGTGACAAATTTAAGGAGGAAATGGACAGTGATTGAGGTTCCCAGAAGTCTTTGAACAGTATGGGAGTTGTGGGCTGCCACCTGACCAGGAACTTCACTTTGTGGCAGAAAAACCTCATTTGTTCTAAAGGAGAGAAACACACGGGTCAAGGGGACACATTCATCTTCAGGAGCCACAGGGAGAGACTGGCCCAGAAGAGAGGACCACATGCTTCCTCCAGGACTCAGGTGCAGAGAGCAGCATCCTGCTTCACTGTACAGGTGTGAGCTGGGAAAGGAGGCCAAGGTGAAGAAGGTGAAGAGGAAGGACATGGCCTGCACCATAGTGCCCTTGGGTGGTGTTTTCATGGCTGTGTAGAGCTTCCATTAACTTTGCCAGTAGACAGCTGTGGATAAATATAGAGTCATTCATCACATCTGAAAAGCCAGGGCTCAACTGTTATGAATCAGAAACTCCACCCATGAGTGTGCCATCCATCTGTACATCTCTGCCCCCAACAGCCCAGCGGCTTGTTTGGTGAGCCTTTGTTCTGAGAGATAGATTCCTGCAACTCTTTCCTAAAACAGAGTCTTAGGATTTTATGATTCTTTACCTGGTAGTGGAAAGGAGATGAGTCAGGCTTTGTTTCAGCTATATTTACTTTTCCAAAGCCTGGAGGTGCCCTGTTCCCTCTGTGCATAGGAAAATGGCTAATGAAGTGCTGTAATTAATGTAGCATTATGAAACACGAATGGGGGCTGATGGGCTGGGCAGAGACTCAGTCACTGTCGGCTCTTTCTTAGATGTGGAAGGCACTCCACAGGAAGAGTCAATGGGATGGACAGAGGATTTGATGTATTGGATGCTGGAGTCCTGGGGTTCTTGATCCCACTGCCCTTGCACCATGAAGGTTATTCCAAAGCTTGTTACTGTGTGTTCTGGCCTGTGCTCAGTCATCACCTCACACGAGATTGATTCATAAACATATTAATTGCACAAGGAGTCCTGCACATAGGTGGGAGTATCTCAGAGGCTAGCTACATTATGGAGGAAGAATCTCTGAAAATTTCCAAGGAAGTGGTCAGATCCTTAGGGTGGGGGGTGTTCATCCACCTGGGATGACAACACCCTGTTGTATTAAATAAAATTAATAAAATTCACAGGGACAGCAGATATTGGTATGTTTTGTCCTTTACACAGGAATTCTAGTTCCTTTAAAGATTCCTCAGGGAGGAGCCTCATCTACCAGCTAGCTCCTCTCCAGTGGTGCTCTGTGGCTGGGTAGCCTGTGGGCTGGGCTCTTGTCTATTCAACTTGCATAGTGCTATTAACACTGTACTCCAGATGTGTCCATATGGTGCTCAGCTTCAGGTCCTTGAAAAGGCTCCTTGGTTCCAAGGAGTCACAGTCTAGAAATGACACCTTGGCAAAACCCCTCAGCTTGTGTGCCAGGGTGATGCCCAACTCCTGTCTTGCCTCCTGCTGACCAGATCACCCAGCCTTTGTCCCTACCCGCCTGCTCTGTTCTTGCAATGAGATAGATGGATTTCTAAAAGATGATGACCCCTCTAATTGTATCATATCCTAAAGCTTGAGTTTTAAAAGACCTCCACATGGACTTTTGCTAATCTGGGCCACCACCAGTCTGGGACCCTGGCAGGCACAAGCTTTCTAAGTCCCTGTCCATCTGTCCCTGAGGGGCCTCACTCTGTTGATCCTCAGTATGTTTTTCAGTGTCTTCTTTAGGGATGGTTCTGTCAGTGAAGGGACTTCAGACAGGTCAGGGCAAAGGCATTCTACTGGACGCTGTCCAGATGCCTGCTCTGCCTGCGCAAGGACACTGTCCCCAATGTCTGGGCAGGGCGCTGTCTATGCACACATGTCTGTGCATGAATTCTGTAGATAACTTAACCACGGTCTTTATCTGCCTAGAAACTCACTGGGTAGGGTGAGAGCTATGAAGGCCTTCGAATCCTGGGACTCAGCAGTAAGAATTCAAAAGTGGGGCCTGGGGCTCCTGGTTCAGAGCCTCATCCAAGGACAGAGACACTGGAGGCACTTTAATCATGGGCTATGGGGTATTCAGATCCCCGGGCCTTGATCTGGACAGCATTCCCCAGCCCAGGTGTGTCCCTGACCTGCACTAGCCACTGTTGAGAAAGCTCAGCTTCCGGTATCTGTGCCGTCAGGGAAGGGAACTTCATCTTGCTCTGTGTGTTCTATGGAGCAGGTGTTGTGGGTGTAAACCGTTCCTGGATCCTTCTGGCTAGTGCTGCTCTAGCCATGCACCTGGAAGTCCCCCCACGTGTCCTGTGGGAACAGGACCACTTTCCCACGGTAGCAGACAGGCAGGTCCTGTCAACTAAGGATCACTTCCAATTTCCCCGTTTATAGTCTTGTGGCTACTAAACATCAATAATCCCACCCAGCCTCCTTGTCATAGGGAGATTGATGGAGCACATCATCTCTCATATGAGGATATTTAAATGAGGATCACACTCCGTCTGCATCCCATTTTCCTGCTGAGCAGGAGTGCAACCCTATTAAATCAAATTATACGTGACTTTTAAAACTTCCCTTCTCAGCATCCAATTGAAGAGGCGAATTCCATCATTAATACATTGACCCTTTTATGAGTAAATTGACTACTCAGCCTCTGGGGGATTTTTCAAGCTCCCTTTCCATATTAGGAATCAAAAGGCAGGTGTCAGGCCTGGCAAGAAGGACCCTGAGCTCTTGGTGGTACCGTGGCTGGATCTGGAGAGACGGTCCTGGCTACAGCTCACCTAACCTTGGAACTTTTCAAACTCACTGAGTCAGCCCCTAGAGACAGCAAACGGGTTCTGCAGCTGTGGAGTGAGTGAACTCCAACATCCGGGTAAAGTGAGCCAAGAATGGAAAATAAACCGAAGTCAGAACATTTAAACGACAGTGGAGACGGCCAAAGACCTGAAAAGAGTCGAGTCAAGAGAGAAAGTTGACACACAAGACAATCTTAGTCCATCCCTGTATAACTGGAAGTGTCACATTCCAGTCAGGAGCTGTTACAGGATCTAGAATCCAGAGGTGACTATCTTGCCTCAGAGATTGCTGATCCAGTTGGGGTTTACTGTGCTTTGGTTGGGCAGAAGTCTTCTGATTACCATGCACACATTTATATACACACCTCACACATAAACCCAAGCACACATGGGCGCACCTGTAGACCTCCCAGACATGCATTCTACATCCCACACATTAATGGATGCAGGCGCACACACAAATATCCACACACACGCCATAATACACACTTGCATAGATGCAGAAACAGATATGTACATACATACACATGTGCACACCTGAACACCATTGCACATATGTGCATATGTGTAGGCTCAAATATGTGCAAGTAGACACATGCAAACATCTGCATGCTGGGCTAAGTTATGGGAAAGGGTACAAAGTGTTCTGATAGAAATCCAGAAGAAAAAAGACCAAGGATTAAAAAGGGCTTTTGAAATGTTCCCTCTTGTTAGAGGACAAAACAAAGTAGGTAATGGAATGTATTTATTAGTGTGTATCGAATCACTGGCTTGCTGAAGTTGGCATTGGTGTCTGTCACAACACTGCTAACCTCGCCCTACTATCGGGGAGTGTCCAGGTGGTGTGTGATTCCCACAGTCTTTCCGTTTCCTTGTAGATAATTGTGTTTCTTTTCACCTCTGGAAGCATCTGGAATTTACCCTTCATTCTTAGAAATCAGATTTCACCAGGTATGGCAGGATATATTTTCTGGCGAATTCTACAATCCAGATGTTTAGTCCTGCCTTGGAATTTGAGAAGTTTCCTTACACTGCTTCTTTCTGGAGCCGCTGGTTCTTGCACTGTGGCGTGGTTCCCTCACTCTCTAGTCTGGGTGTTGTGCTTTGGAGCTCTTCAGCTTCCCAGTTTATCATTTTGCTGGGTTTGTTGTTGGTTTGGGGCTGTGGGGTTTTCATTGGAAAACTCTTAGTTTAAGAGAGTTTTCTATTCCATTATTTTTATTTGCATATTTTCCTCCTCCAATTTCTTCATGAATTCTATTCTATCTCCTTTTTTAATTCCATGAACATCTCAACGCCCTGCTATTCTGCCTGACTCATTAATTTATTGGCACACATTCATTGTACACAATGCTAGGTTCATAAAGTTCAAGTATATTGTGTATTTTGACCATGATCACCCTCAAACCCCCTTTTCTCTCCATCCCATTTTCCCCTCCCACTCTGTCCACCATCCGTCATTCTCTCTGGAAAATACCCAGAGGTGGTAGAGCTGGATCATCTCCTATGTCCATGGTTTTCATAGAGACTACATGAGCTTACATTCTCACCTGCAGTGGTGCTGTTTTTCCAGCATCCTCACTGGCATTTGTTATTATTGGTTTTTGTGATACTCATTATTACCCGGGTGAGGTGGGATGCCGATATCTGTCCCTCTGTCCTATTGTGTATAACAAACACACATGCAGATCACTCCCCCATGCTCCTTTTTCTCATCAGACACATTTGATTAAATACAGAGCCTGGGAGAGGCGCATCACTAACTTTCCATCTCTGTAATGAAATATCTGGTGTCGTTAGTTTATAAAGGGAACAGACTGATTTTGGCTGAGGTTCTGAAAGCTCCGGACCATGGTTGATCAGCCTCGTTTGCTTTTGGTGAGCTGTCACAGCATGAAGGAACACTTGATGGATCAAAACTGATCACCTCACCATCCAAGAAACAAAGTGGATCAAAAGAGAATGAGTTCCACAATTCTGTTTAAGAGTACACATCCCCACTGACCTCAGGCCTTCTCTAAAGGTACAGTTTCCTAAGTTACACCCATGCCAATAGCACAGAGCCCAAAAACCAAGCTTTCAACACACGGGCCTTTCCAAACTATAGCAAGAAAATCACTTTGAAAATAGGCAGCAGCGAGGTCATTAACAGAAGACCATGAATAAGGATGCCATGGTCTGGCTCATAGTTTTGATTAAAAGGTAACAGAGGGTGGCAGAACTTTCAGTTAAGGAAGCTTCTCTATGCAACAAATGGAAACATTACAGAAAACCACAGCCAATCAAAATGCAGAGTTGTGGAGCCCTCCTGCCACATCTACAAAACAACTCCAGCACCTAAAGGATCAGGGTGGAGAAAAAGGCAGAAGATTGTAAGAGCCAGAGAAACAAGTTGTTGTGACATTGAGACTCCCAGAGATGTCAGCAGCTACACCTAAGGAATGCTGAGAGTAAGATAAATAGTCTTCTCCAGGGAAGAGCACATCAACTGGTTGTCCAATACTGAATGGTCAGCCCTGAAAACACACATGCAAGTAACACTATACAGACTGAACAGGTTGTATTTATGTATTTAGTAATACACATGTATGTATGTAACAACAATTAATGAAAAAAGAGGCCATTAATTGAAAGAGCAAAGAGGGGATTATGGGAGGTTTCAGAGGGAGGAAAGGGAAGGGGGAAATGGCATAATTATATTATAATCTCAAAAAAACAAAAAGTAATTTTTTTTCTTGGAAGAAATCAACTGTACCAACAGAATGCTTGAGAGATGTCCTATTGAAAAGTTAGCTTCCTGTATTAGTCAGGGTTGTGTAAAGGATTGATTGGATAGGGTGTGTGTGTGTGTGTTTGTGAGAGAGAGAGAGAATGTGTGAGTGTGAGAGTATGTCTGAGTGTGTATGTGTGAATGTGTGTGTATATCTCTCTGTGTGTGAGTATGAGTGTGTGTGTGTGTGTGTGTGTGTGTGTGTGTGTGTGTGTG
>CABHPR010134245.1:21911-53740 GCA_902168415.1 Peromyscus melanophrys | reverse complement strand
ATAGTACTTCTTAAGAAGGGATGCTTTTCAACCCCACTAAAGAACATTTGGAAAAATTTGGGAGGGCACTAGGATAGTAATAATGTAAACTGTGACAGGATCAGAGTGTTTATCCAGTGTGACAAAGAATTGTTCAAATACCAATCCTGAAAAAAAGGGCAAAATCTTTTCTCACAGAAGAGGTCTTCCCTAGTATGGACATTTGACATTAGGGAAGAAGGCATGAGCTGTAGACTCTTGAAACTGATTCTCCCAAAGACAGAAAACACAGTTTACAGATCTTCACCAACCCCACATCTGACAGAGGACTGACCTCCAAAGTATATAAAGAATTCAAGAAACTAGACATCAAAATACCAAACAACCCAATTAAAAAATGGGCTACAGAGCTGAACAGAGAATTCTCAACAGAAGAATCTCAAATGGCTGAAAGACATTTAAAGAATTGCTCAACATCCTTCGTCATCAGCAAAATGCAAATCAAAATGAGTCTGAGATACCATCTTCCACATGTCAGAATGGCTAAGATCAAAAGCACTGCAGTCAGCTTATGTTGGAGAGGATGTAAAGCAAGGGGAACACTCCTCCACTGTTGGTGGGAGTGCAAACTTGCACAGCCACTTTGGAAATCAGGATGGCAGTTTCTCAGAAAATTGGGAAACAATGTTCCTCAAGACCCAGCTATACCACTCTTGGGCATATACCCAAAAAATACTCAATTATACCAGAAGGACAGATGCTCAACTATGTTCATAGCAGCATTATTTGTAGTAGCCAGAACCTAGAAACAACCTAGATGTCCCTCAACCAAAAAATGGGTAAAGAAAATGTGGTACATATACACAATGGAGTACTACTCAGCAGTAAAAAACAATGACATCATGAAATTTGTAAGCAAGTGGATAGAACTAGACAATATCATTCTGAGTGAGGTAACCCAGACTCAGAAAGACAAAAATGGTATGTACTCACTCATAAGTGGATACTAGATGTAAAGCAAAGGATAACCAGACTATAAACCATAGCTCTAGAGAAGCTAGCTAACAAGGAGGAACCAGAGAGGAATGCATGGATCACCCTGGGAAGTAGAAATGGATGAGATCTCCATGAATATACTGGAGGTGAAGCGGGGCAATGGATGGTAGGGGATGGGGAATGAGAACGTAAGGGAATGGGATGGTGGAGCTGAAACAGAGATGGAGTGGGAGAGCAATGAAAAAGATACCATGATAGAGGGAGACATCATGGAGATAGGGAGAAACTGGGTGCTAGGGAAGTTCCCAGGAATCCACAAGGATGACCCCAGCTTAGACTACTAGCAATAGTGGAAAGTGTGCCTAAACTGGCTTACTCCAGTAATCAGATCAGTCAATACCCTAACTGTCATCATAGAACCTTTCTCCAGTAACTGATGGAAGCAGATGCAGAGATCCACAGCCAAACACCAGGCTGAGCTCCAGGAGTCCAGTCAAAGAGAGAGAATAGGGATTCTATGAGCAAAGGACTTCAAGATCACGAAGGAGAAACCTACAGAGACAACCAAACCAAACTAGTGGACACTCAAGAAATTTATACCAACACCTATGGAGCCTCTAAGGGACTGGACTAGACCCTCTCCATAAGCAAGACAGTTGTGTAGCTTGATCTGCTTAAGGGGCCCCCTGGCAGTAGGATCAGGATCCATCTCTGGTGAACGAGCTGGCTTTATGGAGCCCACTACCCATGGTGGGACACCTCACACAGCCTTGAGGTAAGGGGAGGGTCTTGGACTTGCCTCAAGTGAATGTACCAGCCTCTGCTGACTCCCCATGGGAGGCCTTACCTTCTTGTAGGAAAGAATGGGGGGGTGGGTGGGGGGAAAAGACTAGTGGGGCAGGAGGAGGGAAGAGAGAGATCTGTGATTGGTATGTAAAATGAATAAAAAAATTTCTTGATAATAAAGAAAGAAGGAAAAAGGGAAGATGAGAGAAGGGAACAGAGGCTGAAAATAATTAAAATTCATCACATACATTCATGAAACTGTCAAAGGATAAAAAAAAAAACTCTTCCCTTTAGAAAAAAAGAAAACACAGTTTACATGAAGTTACTTGACACATTTTGATAAGCTTGCTTTCTGATGCTCATTGTGTCTGCCAACAGGTTGGATATGCTTGAGTAAAAACAATTCTCGAGTTAACCACCTGCTAAAAGCTTTGGCTTGTTTATTGGACTTCATGAATGACTGTGAAGGGACACCTGGCAATGAAATTAATGATAACCTGGAAATGTCATGATGAACCAGGCTTGTAGGATAACTTATTGTTATAGGATAGCCGGCATTATTGGCTAGAACTTGAGGATAATGCTGCAGGTTCACGTAATACCCAGTGTGGGATGTCAGTGTAGAAAAAGCCCCACAGCCTGGAGGATCTTTTTCTTCCCCTTTTGTCCTTTTCACAAATATTTGTTGCATCTGTTTTGCACCTGAACATGATGCTTACCCCGAGCATTGTGTTCCTAATTAGCTCTTTCTTCAGCAAAGTCAGGAAATAGGACTCAGCCTGTAGGTCAGAAATCAATTAGAATTACCGTGAGAAGATCATAGTTTACAGAGCATTCATGAAGATTTAGAAGGTTTAAAGTCTGCAAATTTGAAGTCTTAATAGTTAATATCCAAATACAAGAAGATAAATATTTTTTCTGTCTGTATCTGTCTTACCTCAAGATGTTTTTTTCTAGCTCCATCTAGTTATCTGAAAATTTCATGATATCATTTTTTTAACAGCTGAGTAATATTCCACTGTGTATATGTGCCACATTTACTTTATCTATTTATCAGTTGATGGACATGCAGGTTGTTGCCAGTTTCTGGCCATTATCAATAGCACAGCAATGAACATAGATAAACAAGTGTCTCTATAGTAAGATGTAGAGTACTTTGGGTATATGCCCAAGAGTGGTATAGCTGGATCTTGAGGTAAATTGATTCTCACCTTCCCGAGGAACCACCACACTGATTTCCATAGTGGCTGTACAAGTTTGCCCTCCCACCAGCAATGGATGAGTGTTCCCTTTAGTCCACATCCTCACCAGCATAAGCTGCCCTTTGCTTTATTGATCTTGACCATTCTGACCACAGTAAGATGAAATCTCAAAATAGTTTTGATTTTCATTTCTCTGTTGACTAAGAATGTTTGATATTTCTTTAAGTGTCATAAACTTTATTCAATTAAAAAATGTTACACATAAAAAAGTTAGCAATTCAAAGCCCCTCTATTCTGTGGCCACTCAACTCTTTCTATTCCTTCCAGCTCTTCCCGTGTACATCCCTTACTCTCTTTCAAATCTTTGAATTCTTTTATGTATACATATGTAACTGTAGTTCCAAGTAACTGGAGCCACTCTCTGGCACTAAGGACACTGTACATACATACATGGTGCATACAAATTCATGTAGGAAAACACTCATACACATAAAATTAAAATAAATATTATTTTAAAACATATTAAAACATTAATTGCTCATCTACTAATCTTTAGATATGTAGTTAAACTTCTCATGCATATGAGTCTGCTCAATAATCTTCCTTTCTTTGTTCTTGATGTAGAGATGTGCAGAAATTGTGTGCTTTGATTACTGCTTTCAGTGTCCATAAAGTGATTCAGAACTAAAAGTCACTGAAATACATCACTAGGAGCAGAGACTCCTTCAATACTATATAAATCTAAATATAATTATCTTTTTAATTTAGTAGTTCACTTTTATTTGTGATATAGTATATCTTTGTTAATTATTTTATCTTTTTAACTAAATAGACCATTTTAATTTGAGATATAATTTTGTCACTTATCTTGGCTTCTTAACTCAATAGATAATTTTCATTTGAAGTATATCTTTGTTTTTCTTTTCTTGTTGATGATTTTGTGCTAGGGAAAGAACATGGGGTCTCAGGATGGCTAGCCAGACACTTTGAGCATCATTCCTAAATCTTTCCACAGCACTGACAGAAGCAAGTCTCTACTTTTATACTGTGCAAATTTAAATAGCTTATATCAACATTCTAGGCTTGGCACCAACTTATACCAACCCTTACATTTATGCCTGGTGTTGTTTGACATTAAGCATTGGGAAATGCTAACAAATGCCTATTATAAGCCCAGATTTGGAACCAATATCAGACCAGACCATATAAGGATATCACCAAACCCCAGCTTGGTGCAAGGGTGGCTTTACTGGTCTTACAGGAATATGAGTGAGGGGTTACTTAGAAGAGCAGAAATGACCCAAAGACAGTCACCAACTGTTAGGTGCACCAACAAAAGTCCACCTAAGCATGGGTGATGGCTCATGCAAGCTGGAAATCTAAAACATACCCTGCAGGCAGTTCAACAGGTTTGGTAGTGTCTTTTTCAGGCAGATGGGCTGGTCTGTCTCTTATACGCATGTCAGTTGAGCTAAACCTCTAGCAGTTCAGCTTATTGCTTATCTGACAGTGTCTCCCGGCAGTCCTTGCTGCTTATAGACACTTGGAGAAGGAGGCACTTGGTCTTTGATTTGTTTACTTCCTGAGACTGAAGAGTGTCTCTGCCAAGATGCAGTTTCACTCCCTTTAAAACTTCCTATGTCTTAAAGATTTCCCTCCACGATGGATGGTTTTTTCTTGAGGAAATTGCTATACAATACTTGATTCCCCCAGTGTCCTTAGGACACTGACTGGATCTGGACTTACTCTGTTCTGTCATATGAGGTGTGAACAGTTGTTGAACAGATTTAGACAAACAAATGAACAAACATCAAGCTTGCAAGAGCTCACTTCGGCACCTCTGCCACTGCAATGACCACATGTCTAGATCAACTCCTGGAGGATAAGGCAGAAATACACGATGTGTATTTCTTCGTCCTTGTGATGTGCTTGGTTGTCAACTTGACTATATAAGGAACTCACTGAAACCCAAAAATGGGGGGACACACCTATGAGGGATTTTTGCTTAATTTGAAGTGGGAAGATCTACTTCTGACTGAGATCTTTGAGATGGGGGTGGAGATACAATTTGAAAACAGATCTTCTGAGGTGGGAAGACCCACCTCTATCCTGGGCTATACCTTTATCCTGGGCTATACCTTCTGGTGTAAGGACATGAAAGAAGGAAGCTTTCTCTCTTGCTTGCTTGCTCTCACCTTACTAGCAATTTCATTCTTCCACTGGCATTAGAGCCCACTTCCTCAGGATGCTTGCATATAGTGAAGACCAGCTGAGACATCCAGCCTTGTGGACTAAACAACTGCTTGATTTTGGGGCTGCTCATTCATCAGAAGCTGTGGTTGGGTTAGCTGGACCACAACGTGTGTGTGTGTGTGTGTGTGTGTGTGTGTGTGTGTATAAACATTTGTGAGGAAATGAAGTAGTCCTGTCATAACCGCAAAGCTCACTCACAGTTCACCACACAGACAGGAGTCAAATCAGTCAGGGAACCCCATGGAGCCAAAACAAACAAACAAACAAACAAAACTATGCACTTTGCAATAACACTATATTAATATGGGTCTGAAAAATTTGCCTGTTGAAAAATTTGGTTCCAGGAAGGAATGATGACTAAAATAAGGAAGGAGAACCTAAGTCAAAAGCAAGAAAAATAGAATGGCGACTCCTCTAAGAGACAGGAATAGATATGAGAAAGTGTCCTCAGACACTGGGAAAATGTCTGCCCAAGCGGTGTAGTAAGAAACAGATGTTCAAATGCTCCCCTCTGTTGAGGAAAAAATGTAATGGACCAAATGATGACAAACAAGTTGGTTGGATTCTGAAATAAGGCACAAGGTCAAATCTAGAAATAAGCTCTGTTGAGCAAAGGACAGGAGAGCTGTGAGGAGATGTTGTGTGTGAGAGGAAGCTACTTGTGTGCACACACTGGCTTAATCTCAAGGGCAGTAAAACTTCTATGCATAATTCTGCAAGTAGCTCTGTTCCTGGAAGGAAAGAAATACTGGTCTTGCCCCTCTATCTTCCACACATAGAGTATAGGGACCCTATAGTCCTCAATGGTGCTTCAAGAAAATGGTTCTTGACCCTCAGAAGATACTTGGGAAGTTGGTGGCAGGGTAATTTTTAAGATCTGTGTACCCGCACTGGAATATAAAATAATTTTCAATTACAAATTCTCTAAACTAAATACTGTAGTGTAAAGATGGCCTGAGAGTCAGATATGTGATCTTTAGTGAGGGAGAGGAAATGATGTGTTCTTATTTATCTGTAATATAGAGAAGTGCCTACCAAAACTTAGAGCAGAGACAAACAGGTTAAACAGAGTATGTGACCACTTGTGTAACTACACCTGCCTAACAAAGAAAAAATATCCAGAGACATACAGAATTTAGAGAAGATATACAAATCTCACTTAAATGTATTTTTTCTCAATACCAGCTTTTCACAATAGCAAAATGTGACAAATTGAGATTTGTCCTCACTGTAACAATAAAAATTAGAGGATTGTATCTGACCCTTTTTGTTAAGGTCATGGAAAGAATTATAATAGTGCCACACAGAACAATCCAGTTCATCAGAATAACTTCTGGAAATAGGAAAGGTATTTTCTGTAAAGAATTACCATGATAAAAGTACAGCTAATTACATCTATATAACAAAGAACCTTTGGCAGGTAGAATAGAACCAAACAACAGTCAAAAACACAATGTTTTTTTTTTAGATAGATCTATCAATAAAAGCAACACAAATAAAAGGCCCCAGAGTCTGTGTAATGCCTGGGTCAGACACTTCCACTCATCTTTCTATGGGCATAAAGTACACAGAAAAAATACACAAAATATGTATTTCCCAGTAATTTCTGAAGTAGTGGATACAAATGAAAATGTGTGTGAAATATTTATTTCCAATGATGAGGTCCAAGGGCTCTGGTAATAACAAATGAAAGTGAGAAAGTCAGAACTGAAGCAAAATCCCATTCTCCTTTGTGGGTTCCTATAAGCTAAAGGTCCAAAATTCTGTTGTAACATTGTTTCCTACTTATCATCATCTATTTAGAACTCTGTCATAAACTGTAGGAGTCCCAAGTCTTTACCACAGATGCATCTAAACCCCCCTTGTTCAAAAAGTGAAATTCATCAGTACTCTAATTTCAGGAAGGATTGTGAATTTATGTCAGCCAATGGGATATCAGCAGATGTGATACAACAGAAAATTTAAAAGACATGGATACCAGACTAATGTTTTTACTTTGGTCATGGCCATGTCAATGGCCATGTCCAAGCTACCAAAAAGAGAGCAAGAAAAATCCATGGGACAGACCTGATTTGCACAAATATGCCATCTGTGGCCATTCTAGACCAGCGGACAGCCAGCCAAAGTCCTAAGAGGAGAGCTGTAAACAATTGACTACAAGTGTGTGAATGAGCCAGAAAACTCAATCACATCCAGAGCTAATCCTGTCAGATTTCAGGAACCAAATAAAAACATTTTCATGCCACTAATCTTTTGAGTTATTTGTCATGTAGCATTATCATGCAGCTATTTGTCAATCACAGATAGATATACTTAAATATTACAATTATAACTATATCTACAGTAAGGCCAAACCAAATTAGAACAGATGACCCTGACTTCAGAAGGGTCAGCATCATCAGGTCCTGTACAGGCTGTTGTGTTGTACATCCACAAGACAAAGTGGAAAGTGATTACCACAGATTTAATTTACTTAGACTATTTAACATTTGCAAGTATTATTGAATTGAAGAATAGATTTCCATTTCATAGAGGTAGAGTTGAAGCTTGAGAAACTAAATAGCAGAGTGATAACAAATTATCATTAGTAAGAAAAGAGGCCAGAATCATGTGACACAAAAATCTATACTTTAATCAGCATGCAATACCTATTTACCATCTATTTTCTAATATCTATTACCATCTAATATCTATTTTCCTCAAAGGGTGCACTGACATTGAGTAGTTTATAGGTTTCTTAAGGGAAGCGCCACATTTACCCCATTCTCAAACAACAAATTATAAAAACCTGGCATATGGGAAAACAAATATCTCAATTACTTGATTTTGCTCACACATGGTCAGAAGGACAACTGGAAATTAAGGTCCCAGAATCAACTTGAAATTACTATTTATTGCATAGAAAACTGAGATTAAAAGAAAATTTGAAAATAAGAAAAAATGAAGAGAGGAGGTAGAGGGTCAGAACCACAATCAAAATGTAAAACAAAATTGCTTGAGTAATATGTTCATGTGCCTCAAAATTAAGAGATATGCTCAAATAATAACCTGTTTATCCTTTTACTATTTCCACACACCCAAAAAAGACAGAAACAAACATTGGTTTGAGAACTAATATACACACAGAAGCATTCTCTCTCTCTCTCTCTCTCTCTCTCTCTCTCTCTCTCTCTCTCTCTCTCTCTCTCTCCCTCTCCTCTCCTCTCTCTGTCTCTGTCTCTCTCTGTCACACACACACACACACACACACACACACACACACACACACACACACACACACACACTGGTCTAAAGAATTTCAACCTTATCTTGCAGAGAAAGAACAAAGCTATCTTTTACATCACTGAACACAGAGCTACAGTTAAACCAAATGTGTTTAGGGAAATCATCTTCCACTACAGTAAAGAACTTGAAAGCATTTTTATTCATAATCTAAGTGTCAGTATCTGTTAAGAAAATTTGTAACACAGCATTATATTTTGACATCTCTTTTCATATCACTAGAAAAGATGCTTAGCAAAACATCCCTTTGTTTTTAATGAGTTTAATATTACATGTCTGACAGACAACAAAAGAAATCAGAGGTAAGGCAGTCTCTGGGACGTCAGACATTTGTACAAATCTAGATTCGTTTTTTTACTTTGTTTTACTTCCCAAAGCCTTGAAAGTAAGCAGAAAGACAAATATGGTATGTATTCACTTATGAGTGGATATTAGCTGTTAACTAAATGATAATCAAGCTACAACCAACACACTCAGAGAGGTTAGGTAAAGAGAAGGGCTCTAGGGGAGATATGTGGATCTCCCTGAGAAGAGAAACTAGAATAGATTATGCAGGTGGACTAGAGGCAGGTGGGGACAGAAAGGAGGGATCAGGTGAAGGGAGGATAGTGTGGGTGAGACATCAGGAATTGGGAGGGGGAAGGGGGCAGTGAGGAAACCTAGTACAATGGAAACTTCCTGGAATGTATGAGGGTGACTCTAGTGAGGTCTTCTAGTAACAGAGGATATGGAGTTTGAATTGGCCATCTTTTGTAGCCTAGCAAGGCTTCCCGTGGTGGGACTAGGTTGCATTCAGTTGAAGTATTGGCCAAGGGAGTTCCCTGGAGTTCCCTAAACAACCCAGGCTGTTTCTAGGACAGAGGATGGTTCTCCAAAAACTGACAGTGGAGACCCATTGCTGAGGACAACATCCACCCAGCTCATAATTGAACATAGAGAGGTCAAGCTGGAGGAACATTCACCCCTACATTCTAATGAAGGCTATTGGAGTCCAGCCCCGAATAATCTTCTCCCAGAGTTCCCAGAAGAATCTACAACCAGCTTGGAAATCTACTTATTCATGAATAAATCTACTTATCTGAGGGTATATCAATAAATCTACACACACCACACTCTTTCAGTCCATCATTTTATTGTTCTAAGTAAGCTTCAACTCTGCCTCTGATCTCTCTGCTGTTCTCTCTTTTTTCTACCGCTTCTCCAAATCTACAGCTTCTTTTCAGCTCTCATTCTTAGCTCCTCTCTTGCCTGAATCCTTACATTTCTAACAGGAGACTCCTTGCAATCCTGAGAAAAGCTTCAAAACCCTCAAGGTCATAGCACATTCCTAGAATAGACAATAAGACAACCATGGTAATGCAAAGTTCCAAGGTCTCAGGACCAGAGGGAGGGGGCACAGTGCCCGGTGCGACAAACTCTGAGACGTAGCTTTTTATCAGCAGACTTGGCAAGTGAAGAATTGGCAGGCTTTTCTTGGGGTGTTTTGTGTTAGTAGCCTTGGTAGACACTTGAGAGTCTGACCTTGTGCATAACTGTAAAGTTTTAAACTTATGATCTATTTACAAAGGCCTTTAGTCTAGTCTGAACTTGCTCTGAGGTAAAAATGAGCTACATGTGTGCAGTTTGTGTTAGGCTGAGGAGAGATTATTATTTCCTGTGTTAGTCTGAGCAAAAGGAACAAAGCAGGCTTTAAGTGTCTACAGTCTCGTTGAACAATGGATCTGGCTATGAAGCATATCCTAGTATATTTTCTATATATCAAAATTATACAGCTAAATGAAAAATCATCTTCCTGACCACACACAGATATATGTGCCCATGAGATTGAGATGTAATCATGAGGTTATATACATACATTTTATGAAAATGCATAGTAATGGGTGGGGGGAGATCAGAGCTGTAATTGCATAAGAAGTTTGCAACAAGAAATAGCCAATTCATTCAAAAGGCAATAATTCCAACACGCCTTGAGTGATGGCTTAGTCCTCTACCAGAACCCTTGGTTCTGATAGGTTGACCTTTTGAACACTAGTTGTCACCTGCTATATATGACCATGGCCTTTGGTACCAATATTCTAATCTCTTTGACATGGGAAGTTACTCTGCAGTCTGTGCAAAGAGACTGGACACAAACCCAATCAGCAGCTTGCATTTGCTTGCTTGAGAGTCCTTGTGTGCTGACTTAGCCATAAACAATGGAGCCAGATATGCAGGGGTAGGACCTTAAAATTTTCTACTTAAAATCTATCCTGACTGCAAGATATCCTGGGGCAATGGTGAAGCAGAATTTGTGGGAATGGCAAACCTATGTCAGGTTTAACTTGAGGACCATGCCACAAGATGGAGCCCATGCCCTACACTGTCTGGATGGACAGGAACCAGAGACTGGGTAGTCCAGAGACCTAGGGTAGAACCAAACATTACTAGGAAAAAAAATGATTCCTAATTATATTCTGCTATAGATCTGTGCCTTGTCCAGTTGTCATCAGCAAGATTTCCTCCACCAGCAGATGGGAGCATGTACAGAGACCCACAACCAGACATTATGCAGAGAGAAGGTTTAAATTGGAGGTCTCCATCATGTCCCTCCCTTAGGAGCTCTGGGAACCTTGCAGAAGAGAGGAAGGAAAGACTGTAGGGGGCAGAGGGAATGGAGAACACTAGGAAAACATAGCCCACCAAATAAACTAAGCAAGGCTCATAAGGACTAACAGAGACTGAAGGGGTGGGTTTAGAGGCCTGCAAGGGTCTGTACCAGGTCCTCTGAGTATATGTTATTTCTGTTAGCTTAGAGTTTTTGTGGGACTCCTAACAGCAGGAGCAGGTGTATCTCTAACTCTTTTGCTTGCTCTTGGGACTCTTTTCCTCCTATTGTGTTTCTTTGTCCTCAGTATGAGGGCTCTTGTCTTATCTTATTAAATCTTGTTTTATGCTGTTTGGCTGTAGTCTCTTGGAGGCCTGGTCTTTTCTGAAGAGTAAAAGGAGGGGGAGTGGATCTGGGGGAGAGGGAAGGTGGAGGGAGAACTGGGAGGAGTGGATGTGGACAGAGGGGAAACTGTGGTGACGATGTATTGCATGAGAGAATAATCTATTTTCAATTTTAAAATAAAAATAAAAAGAAGAAATAAAATAAGCAATCACAAGTCTTTTGACTTGCTTCCCATCCAACCCTTAGTGTGATTCATTACATGTTTAGGTAATGACTTAGCAGTATCACTTTATATGCCATATTAATTATATCTAGGGGGCCAGCAGGATGGCTCAGTGAGTAAAGGTACCTGCTGCCAAGCCAGAATATCTAGACTCAATCTTCAGCACTGGCATGGTAAAGGGACAGGACTGATTCCCAGAAGTTGTCCTCTGACCTTTGCATATGTACCGTGGCACACATGTGCCCACACACATACATACACACAAAATGATCAAACTATAATATTTATAACTAGATGTTTGTGTAGTGGGTAACCATTCCAGCTTTGGTCTGGAAGTTCCAACCCTTTGAGGCTTCCGTAACTATCACGCCTACAAGGTGGGGCCAAGGGAGGGCTGAAGACCTGAGATCAGGATGCGCGGTGCTCTCTTGTTTCCTGGACCTGGACGCGAGAGGTAGACCGAGGAAAGTTCTCCAGAGAACACCGCCGGACTGCGCTGCGTCTCTTCCAGAACCCATCATCTACCTATCCCTTCATTTGTGAGTTACGCCTTTAAATAAATCTCCTTTTAACTACGTGGAGTGGCCTTAGTAATTTCGCCAATATGTTTGTCCTAAACTAGTGCTTGATTCATGTGTGAACGTTACTATGTATAAAGTACATTTGGTGGCATTTTTCAGAAAAAGTTTAATGGACACATTCCACACAGTCTACCTTTGAATATCATCAGGTGGGCCTCAATGTATTATTCATCTTTCTGGAGGAAAGCTTATTTGGGTCAGCATCAGAGGTCCCACCCCTGCATAGCGGGCTCCATTGTTTATGGCTAAGTCAGCACACAAGGACTCTCGAGCAAGCAAATGCAAGCCGCTGATATATACTCACAGGATTTATTCCTGTCTACTGAAACAGGCAACGGTGGGTATCTATACACACAAGTATATGTGAAGCACAGCCACAATGCAACTGGAATTTATTGAGTCTGCCCTTAGAACAACAGTGGATATATTTTATATGTAAGTCAATACTTCTTGAATTTCTTACACATCTAATGACAAAATCTTTATGTATTTATTATAAGGCCATGGCATCATCTAAACTATGTCATTTAAAGACTCCATTACTTTCTCAATGAATTCAATAAACATTGACAAATCACTTTTTAAAATCCTAGCCAGTGAGCTGACTCACATGGGTTTAAAATGTATAATTTTCTTGATATATATTATGTATACATAATTAATTACAACTATTTTCATTAATTAATTTCATTATAATTTTATATAATTAAATATATGAAGCTGATTATTAATATATACTACATGTATATATATGAATACTTATAAAATTAGTCTGGAGGAAAAATTTTGCAATGATGCTTACATATTTTGCTGAAGTTGCAAAGAACACATTTAAGAGCATGAAAAGACATGAAATGTGCCAGGAAGTTTCATGATTGTAAATCAAATGGGAACTAAGCATATTACTATGCATGTATGCTGTGGTTAGAAAAACCTATCTTACCTGTATAGGTGTTTAGTTTGCTGTTCTAGTGGATAATGCTAATGGAAAGGAATTTTCTTTTTCCAATATGTACATTAGTCCCCAAGTGCTAAGTAAAGAAGTTGTGACTGTGGCAAATATGCATGGATAAAGATAAATGGACAGAAACATACAGTTAGGTATAACTGTGGTATGTAGACAGGTGGTATGTAGAAGATAGACACATAGATAATAAATTGATTGATAGATGAGAGATAGATTATAAATTGATAGAGGGGCACATAACTGAAGATTAATATAATACATAATAGAGAGGCAATCAATAGATGATAGATAATAAAAGGTCATTGATAGATGATAGATTAGGTAGATTATAAATGATAATAAAATAGCTAGCTAGCCAGATAGATAGATAGATAGATAGATAGATGATTCATGGATGATAGATACAAAGATGGATGGTAGCTTGATAGAGAAATAGTCAGACAAACAGACAAATAGATGGTGTACTCAATATCTCTCCTCCTTATAGGACAACCACCACAGCACACTGTGTATCCCACCCATGAGGCTTGCACATGCTCTCAGGAGGCTCTGAGATACAAAGGTTCAGAAACAGAGTAAATGCATACCTGCAAGACCAAACTATTTTAAAAATCATTACACTTACTTATTTAACGTGCCTATGGAAGAACTCAATCTACTGTATGCATGTGGAGGTGAGTTCTCTTTTTTCACCATGTGGGACCTGAGAATTGAATTCAGGTTGTGAGGCATGGCGCAAGGGCCTTTTCCACTGAGTTATCTCTCAGGCCTGCAAGGGTCAGGTTCCATTCAAAACTTTGGGGCTCTTAACCTTGGGGAATTTCAAAGGACTTATTTTCCCAGTCATTACTGATTACAGCAGCAGCGGATAAGTTATAGTTAAAGTTGACCTCTTTGGAAAATACTTAGGAACTCAACTTCTTTGAAGGGAATTGCATCCTCATGCTGACAACAGACTGTTCATGCATATATTAACCTCTTTTACTATTTTGGTGGAGTCAATTAATAACGTCTAATTGTAAGGAGTCAGTCCTTTCTGATACCACATTTTATAATCCTGCAGACATCCCTGAAAATAGACACTCTTGACAACAACAAGTAGATATTAAAAAGAGAACACAATGCTTTAAATGGACTCCTACAAATATGATAGAAGAGAAACAGCAACAATGAATATGAATATTCATTCTCTCCTTAAAGAGACATTCAGAGCAGGCATTTGATTGACCCACTATTTTCTACTTGCAGAGAATGTTGCTACCTTGTATCATTTTCCTAAATATATGGAGAAATATACTTGAAATATTAGCCTCCCAGAGGAAACAGATGCATGAGATTCAACCCAATTTGAAAGTTATGTTTAGCAAATGGGAACCATTCAATGTAAAAAAAAAAATTACATTTTTAAGCCCCAACTTTAAATTATTCTACATTATAAAAATATCTTTAAACAATAAATCCTTTTCCTCTAGCCAGTCTAATATTCAGAAATGGTTTTAGAAAATAAAAGATCTGTAGTTCAAAGCATTCCACAAACAACTGTGATGTTGGGAAAATCTTACCTCTCCTTTGTGAATTTTCATATCCTGTTTGTCTTGTGAGTGGTTCTTGTGACCCAGGACAGATCAGTATCCATTCATACCTTTGATTTTCCTTGCCAATAAGCTCTCACAATGAAGTCTCTTATTGTGTTACATTGTTCCCTCGCTGGCATAACATAGATGTATTCCCAGCTTCAAAGCAGGTCCCTATGTCTAAAGGAAGGGGACTGCCCTGATGCATAGTCTATCAACAAGCCTCATCCCACAGGACCAGAAACACCACAGATGTCTTTGCTTTTGTTCTTTTTAATTTCTTCTGTTATTTTGTATCTGGCTCCCTTTGCTCAGTTCAGCCAATGAAAATGTTCCTTTTTTATTTTAAAACATCAAGCCGAGCAGTGGTGGCGCACGCCTTTAATCCCAGCACTACGGAGGCAGAGCCAGGCAAATCTCTGTGAGTTCAAGGCCAGCCTGGGCTACGGGTGAGTTCCAGGAAAGGCGCAAAGCTACACAGAGAAACCCTATCTCGAAAAAAAAAATCTGCCAATTGGTGTCATTATGAACATCTTATTGTATTGAAATTAATTGTAAGTAAAGAGTGATTAAATCTAATAAAAGTCATGGTTTCTATTTATATTGGTTTAGCTCTTCACGTATTCTAAAGTACAATCTGATAGATACTGGACTCATAGCCAATGGATTTGAAAAACACACACCATGACTTAAATATCTTCATTAATTTCACTTGATGCAATTTAGTAAACTCTGACAACCTGATCATTTAATGGACACCACAGCCATGCAAAATTTCTTTCTAACAGTTCTAAAAAGTAGCAAGAAAATAATTTGAGTGGATTTATTATTTTAAATATAACTCAAACATATGATCCTATAGAATATGATACTACAGGCAGAGCTCAACTAATCGCTAATGAGATGTGCCTGAATTTAAATTTCACTAATAAAACACACACACATGTACTCTATAAAAAAAATCTCAAGAGCAATGACTAATGGTTTTTGATAAACAGGACATACAAAATTATTTAGGCTGCATAGACATATTTATGCAACACAAATATGTGAAAAATTCAAATGTAATCTGCCAGTCCTGGAAGAAAATCTAAATGTCAAAATATCTATTTATGTGAACCTCTTTTAAAAAAGAGTTCTCTGGGCAGCCATCATTCTCTGAATGCCTTAGCTGACAGGGGAATTCCTTGCTAGACACAGCTCACAGCATTTGCATCTTTGTAGATGGAGACTCTGGGATGACAAGAACTGTAAGAGATGAGGGAAATGGAAAACACATTGGCAAAATTTGATAGAGGCCAAGGACAGCTTGATGTTTAGCTCAGCTTAACTACACCAGTACACAGGCCTTCTTGAACTTTTATGTTCAGAAAAGAAAGGGCGGGTAAGGATAGAGGGAGGGAGGGAAGGAGGGAGAGACAGAGGGAGGGAGGGAGGAAGGAAATAAAAAACATTCTTGTAAACTCTCTTCCTGGAAGTCTGTGGCCAGTTTCACAACTGGGATTGTCTTTGTCAAGCACTTGGAGCTAGCCAGTGGGAATACAATCAGGGGCTCTAACTTTGGCTTGCTCCTTGCTCCAGGTTACAAAGCTACCTATTGTCAAGAATACAGGAAACAGGAAAAAAATACCTTTTCTCTGGTGAAATCCCGAATGGCCCATGGTCCCCACAACTACCAGTTTTTAATGCCTCTCTAAGACTTCAGGGAATATGAACTCAAACGCAGTTCCTATCTCAGAAAGTTGGCAAATTTGTTTTATATCAGTCAGTAGCTAACCATTAATTTTGCAGCATTTCTTTTCTCCAAAATTAATCTCAGCAGCTGAGAGACACGACTGAAATCAGAGCCTTGTTCAAAGTGTTAGAAATCCTCAAATAGAATACTAGCCCAATCATCAGATAAAGATTAAAAAAAAAATCTGTGTTTAAAAATGAAGAGAGTGGGGCTCGAGAGATGGCTCCATGGATAAGAGCACTGGCTGCTCTTCCAGAGGACTGTGGGGTTCAATTCCCAGCAAAGTCGTGGTGGCTCAGAACTATCTGTAACTCCAGTCCCAGAGGCTCCAATGACTTTAATCTGACCTCCACAGGCATTCATGTGGTACACTTAAATAAATATAAGATATTTATTAAAAATTGTAAAAAGAGACAGTGCCACCATGACTACTAGGACCCTGTGAGTATGCATTTAATCAAACTCTTTGGTAAACAAAGGTGATCCTCTGGGTGACTTTGCTTTAATCATCTAGCGGAGTTATTACTGGATGTCAGCAACATGCCTGTTTTAAGCTATTCTTAACCAGGCTTGCAGTGTTCGTACTTTGATGATCTTTGTGAGGTTGCCTGGGCTGAGGTGTTCATGCTGTATCTTAACTATCTTAGCGGCACTGTAGAATGTGACAATTATTCTTTTATTTGGAGAGATGATTTCTCTTTAGAACTCTTTGTGTTTCTGTGCACTGAAGCTAACTATTTAGTTGGGGTTCAGAGTACTCTGTGACAGTCTGGGAGATGTGAGGTTCTCAATGCTCGAACTGAAAGAGACCATGAGATTGATGGATTAAGCCCTCGGTTCTGAGGGAATCACAAACTCTTTGAAAATGAAACTACATATAGAATATTTTCCCCATCATATTAAATGTTTACAAAACATTAAATCATTCAGATCCTTTTAACTGCTCCTCCTTTTATCTCAGGGAAGTAACATCATTGAGAGCTCCTTGCAAGTTGCTACAGATTGTGTGACTGAACAGTTATGGTAACATTTTAAGTTACTTTTTATCTTTCCTGGGCCCAGGTCCTGATTCTTAAATCAGGTACTTTCTAATTCTGTGCACTTTATAATACGTTGGACTTTCTTACTTTAAATTTTTCAGAGGGTCCCAAATCTTACACCTCAGGTGGGAGAAAGCTTTCTGTTAGTAACGATTCTTGCTCAGGATGTTGCACTTCTGACCTTCCAACTTACATGATGCTGCTTCTATTTTCTTAATCATTTCCATTTTTCTGTCTTGAAAGCCAGAGTTTCCTTTTCGTGCACCTTCGTAGGGACAGGGTTTGGTGTCTAGGAACCTACAAGCAGAGTAGTGTACATCACAGACTGTTTTCAACAATCTGTATTACAGATGGGCAAACATCTAACTGTGGAAGAAACCATAATAAAAAAATTGAAAATTCAAAGAGAATTAAAATGAAGGCGACAGAGCAGCCTTCTAAGTATTTGCTTCAGTGTTTTAGCACTTAAATAATTTCAACGATGACGCTTGCTGGAAATGTGTTTATGTGAACCGTGCAAAAGATTTGATTAGTTCTTCCCTCTACCATTCTAAAAGATGTAATTTGTAAAGCACTTTTTTGTTTGTGAGTACCGGCATTTTTGCTATTCAGTTGTAAAGATTTAAATTTTAATTGTGTCTGCGTGTGTGCGTGTGCGTGTGCTTGTGGGTATGTGTACATGTGGGTGCAGATACCCATATGCCAGAAGAGGGCATCGGATTTCCTGGAGTTATAGGCTGTTGTTGGCTGCTGGTGGCCAAACTTAGTAGCTGGGAAGAACAATGCCCACTCATCACCACTGAGCAGTCTCCCTGACCTACTATCCAACTTTAAATATTAATTGTTAAAGTGTTTTATTTTCAGTCTGTAACCATCAGACATGCTCAGTAGAATTTAACAGCAAAGAGGAAGGAGTTCCTTATTAGATATAGTCTCTATTATTCACTTCGAAGTGAAGCCCACGGAAGATTTATCAGACAAAATTCCATGACTTTTCAGATGAAACACACAGTCAATATGGATATGGCCAGGATGGCCAGTGTGAAACGCAAGAACATAGCTTTTACAGATTCTCTAAACTTGGTATTTTTAATCATCAATACTATCTAAATCGCTATTAAATTTATACTTGAAATCATCTTTAGTGTTAAGAATATTAATATCTAATTAATTTCCTTAGTTAAAAACACCAATTAAAATTAATTTTACTGTATCAGGAAAAGTCCATTTATTTAAGAAAAGACAATCAATGGTTTCCTTCTTGCTTGTTATTCTATGGTTTGATATCCCTGGGAGGCCTGCTCTGTTCTGAAGGGAAATGAAGGCGAAGAGGATCTGAGGGAGAGAGGATGTGGAGAGGGGAGGAGAAAAGGGAGGGGAAACTGTAGTCAGGATGGAATAAGAGAGAGAAGAATAAATAAAATTTTAAAAAGGAAAGCAGTTTTGATATTCAATTAAACAACACTTGCCTAAAAAATCTATGTAAGGAAAACATGAGGCCATATAATCATGTAGATGTTTTTAATTCAAAATGAACATACTGTTTAAGTACATAGTAAAACATAATGTAAAGGGAATAAAGAGCCTAAGCAGGTAGAAGCAGGTTAACCACACCCTCAATTGTTTGTTGAGTTCATATCATCATTTGAGATTGATCTAAGCTACATGTTTATTAATGGGATGTGGGCTCATGGAGCCCACACATCTGTAATACAGTCAAGGCAATAGGTAAGGACTCAATTAAAGGCTCTCTGATGACACCTAGGTTATTTGCTAGGCTGGTCACCAGAGTAGACCAGTCCAGGCACCCTCTGGACCACTGCCAGCAGACCAAGGTGGGGTCAACCTTGTGGATTCCTGAGAGCCTCCCCAGCAGCCTGCCTCTTCCTATTCCCATGATGTGGAGTGAGTAGAAAATTTCTTAATAAAGAAAAAAAAGAATCAATTAAAATTCTAGAATTTGAGCAACAAACCTGTTTCTATTAGATTAAGAGCTGTATAAGTATCTTCCTTTATTATTAAGTATTTCCACTACTGTGGCCATATAGCAAAGCATTCCAAACATGATTGCTCAAAGTACCAATTATTTAATTTGCTAATGAATTAGTGGCTTAGGATGCACTCCGCTGGTGCAGCTTGCCTGCTTCACAGTGTCAAGTATAGAGATCAAGAAGCAAAAGTTGGGGTCCCTTTATGCTCACTTGCCATGTGTCTCGAGGTCGGATATACAACATCTCACCTTGAACTGAATCCACTCAGTCATCTCAGAAGTTCTGCCTGTGGGGTCTGTCCTGGGGTATCTTCAGCACAGAAGCTTCCATGAACAGTACTTCTATGTCTGCTCAAAGATTCCACGGAGATACTTCTGAAAAAGAATAAAAAGGAGGTGTCTTGGATCTGCAGAAATCACCTGTGGAGTTGGGAAAATTAGTGTTTCCACATTACATTGGTCTGTAGAGTTACAGAAGATAGTTAGAGACATAGTTCTCAGTAAAGGAGTGTTGTGTTGCAAAGACATACAGGATGGAATGCTGGATTGGCAATATTTAAACAATACAGCCTCCATATAGAATAATAAAACCCATTGGCTTTAGTGTTAAAGTGACATGTTTTTATTCCTCAGTTTAATGTTTCAATGGCCTGGTTCAGCCGTGTTATGGAGTGGTAAAGAATTAAATGCCTGCTTACTTTCCTGTGATGTGCCTACATTTAGAAAAGTGAGGAGTCCAATAGGATGTGAGCAATTGTAGATAACTGAGACATGCTTTTATTGTACTTAAAGGCAGCTTTATTATGTGTGTATTATGATTTAAGAGATTCCTACTTCCCTGGAAGCTGTTCATCCATTCTGAAGGAAATGACTAGATCATGCCTGCATATTAGAACACCCACATTTCACTATACAATAAAATCTCTTAATGCAATATTAGATTTATTGTAAAATGAAACAGCAAGAACTTTCTGTCGGTTATATGCATGTGAAGCAATTTCTATTGTCAATGTCAACTTCACCCAATGATGGGCTATAATCTGGAATCATGAACCAAAATAAATTCCTTCTTCTTCTAAGTCTCTTATCACAATGCAGGAGAGTAAACTAAAAATACAAAATATTGTGTTGAGATCCATCTTTATGACAGTCCTGTCTCAACGCTCCTGATACTCTTTTCTATATCACATTATATTTTCTACCTCTTATTTCATTAGTGGATTATCCAATATCCTAGTTGGCTCTCTACTGCTGTGATAAAAAACAATAACCAAAAGCACCTTAGAGAGGACAGGGTTTATTACAGCACACAGTATAGTTCCTTATGAAGGGAAATTGGAGCAGGAAATTAAGGCAGAAATCTGGAGACAGGAACTGATTCAGAAGCCATGGAGGAATGCTGCTTACTGGTTTGTTCATCATGGTTTCCTTTCTTATATTAGCCAGGACCACCTGCCCAGGAATGGCACTGCCCATAGGGACCTGGACCTTCCCACATCAATCATTAGTCAAGAAAAGGTTCTAGACTTGCCTATAGATCAATCTGATAGAGGCCATCACTCATTTGCCATTCCCTCTTCCCAAACGACTCTAGTCTACGTCGAGTTTGACAAAAGTGTCAACCAACATATCTATATTCTTCTACTTCCTGAATATAGGGAGTTTCTTCCCTAGCTTTTTCTGACATTGCTCTCATAACCAGTCAATGATTTCCATCTGTTTTATTTATTTATTTTGTCTCAGACACTAAGGATTTCATCACCCTCGACAAGACATCTCTTGAGAATTCCAGCCCCAGTATATTGTATTACCCAGGGGTGGCCTCCGTGCTCTGTGTAACCTGCAACTCCAACAGTGCCTGTACGGCCTAAAGCTCAGGTCCTCTTCTATGTGAAAATAAAACATACACATACAGTTTGTTACCCTTCCCTCACTATTATAGATAAGAAGTTTTCCCACCACCGTGCACTGAGATTTCTATGACTGAATTCATTCCTGAGTTTTTGGCTCTGTCTTTATCATTGTTATTCAGCCTCTTCGACATGACTGTAGCTACTCTCAGCCGTGCTGTGCCCGTGGCTGTGTTCTGACTTCAAGGCCTCGAATTCTCGCAGAAGTTTTGAAATGTTGTTTGTGTTGTTGATTGGTTTTCCATCTCCTGTTGTGACTCCAGTCCATTCCAAATTTCCAGATCACATTTATTTTCCTTAATCCAAGACTTGAAATTCTATCAAACAATGTTAAAATTTAAGGACAGAAGAAGTTCAAATGAATTCCTGTGTCCTATAGATTATGATCTGAGTGCCATAACCTGGAAACTGAAACACATGCCCACCTTTCTGCATCTTCAAAACACATGCCCACCCTCCTATGTCTTCAAAGCACATGCTCACCCTCTTATGTCTTCAAAGATATGCCCACCCCCCTGTCTTCAAGTGTTGTTCTCACTGTCTCCATCCTTGTCAGACTGAAGATATTGCTGGGCCCTCTATTGCCTGTCCTTTCCTGGCTCCTATAATTGGATTCTAAGTAAGTTCTTCCCATCGACATTTTCTGTCTTCAGGACCATAGTCAATAATTTATTCATTCCTTGTTGTACAACTGAACTACTATAATTCTATGAAATTCTCCAGCCACTTGTAACCTCTCTTTCTCTCTGAACTCCACTAGCATTTTTTATGGCATTAATTCACCAGTTTTAAATTGGAGTTAACTTTGCACATGTCATGTCTTCCCTGTTTGGATCTCAACTTATTTTTTGTTCATTTGTTTGTTTGTTTGTTGTGGTTGTTGTTGTTGTTTTGGTTTTTCAAGACAGGGTTTCTCTGTGTAGTTTTGGTGCCTGTCCTGGATCTCACTCTGTAGACCAGGCTGGCCTCGAACTCACAGAGATCCGCCTGGCTCTGCCTCCCGAGTACTGAGATTAAAGGCGTGTGCCACCACCGCTACCCGGCTAGAGATTTGTTTTGTTTTTAGTTGTGTGTTTGCATGTGAGTGTGCATTTGCCTGCTGAGGACAGAAGAGAAAGGCAGATCATTTGGTGATAGAGGTAGTTGTGAGCTACCTGATATGGGTGCTGGGAATTGAGCTCAGGTCCTTTAGGAAAGCAATATATACTCTTAACCACTGAGCCAACTCTCCATTCCCAGATCTCAGCTTCTTAAGGCCAGTATTATTATTTAGGAATTTTTTTTAATCCTCTAAGCCTGGACAAAGCACTTCTCCTATGGTAGGTAGTAAATATTTATTGTAAAATTATTTTTCTATAAATTTAACCAACTTTTAATAATGAACTGTTAAGTAAATGACTACAAAATGGACTTTTAGGTTTTAAAACTTATTTTTATGATTTGGAAATTTCACGCATCTATACAATGTACTGTGATTAAAACACCATGTCCCCTCCTTCTTCCTCTGAATGCCCCAACATGTGCCCTCCTAACTTTATATCCAGATCTCTATCTGTATCTAGACCTATATTTCCCATTACAGCCAATTAGTGCTGCCCATATGCACATAGGTGTGGGGCCATCCACTACAGCATGGGAAACCAGAGAACTTTGGGTTTAAAAGAAACTTTAGGCTAAGCGAGATGTCTCAGCAGGTAAAGGTGCTCGTTGCCCATCCTGATGATCTGACATTGATGCCTGGAACTCCTATGGTAGGAAGAGAGAACTGATTCCCATCAATTGTCCTCTAACATCCACGAGTGTGCTATAGTGCACACACACACACACACACACACACACACACACACACACACACACTTAATGTAAAATACTAAAACAAAATGAAAGAAAGAAGTATTTCCAAATTACTTAGCCATTATTAGCTGACACCTTCAGTGATACCCTTAGTTCCCAATTCTTTTAAAATAAACATATTGTGGATGCCTCATGAGGCAGAGTTCTGTGTCACTGGGGTTTCAATATAGTTTAGTATGACTATAGAATCATGGCTGAGGGGCAAGAGTCACTATGAGGTCCTGTACAGTTCTCTTCAAGTCTGGATCACAGTCTTCTGGTAGGTTGTGTTTTGTTGTGGGGATCTGTCTAGAATAAGCATTCTGACATCAATGAATGTGGGAAAGAGGGGCTGCCACTGGTGGGCCGAAGTCAGGGCAGCTACTGAAATGCTGTCCAGCTTGTATTTTTATTTTATACTCTGAAACCACAAGGTGGGGCAGGCAGGCGAGCAAATGATTTTCCAGATGCCTAGGTAGCAGTCAGCAGGTTGTTAAGGACAGCAACCTATTGTTTCAGCTGTTTCTCCAGGTCACTCTGCTTCAGATAGCTTGGTTGCTTGGCAAAGAGGCAGTACAAGAAGTGCTTTAAGTAAATCACTAGATGAATCAATAAATTGATATCTAATAATTGGTTTTTTCTACCTTATTCTACTTTATTCCTTCCCTTAGCCTTCTGGGGGTAAAAATCTATAGGAGAAGGTCCCTGAAGTCACTCACACACAGCCAGATTCTAGCACCAATGACAAACTCAAGGTTGACTTGGGCCCTGAATGATGAAAACCATATGAACTTTACTTTCTCTAGCATTTGATAATAAACAGATGTATTCATAGAGACAGAAAAAAGAAAGTTTCACAATTATAATAATCATGAATTATTAGCATGTAAAGATTTTTTTATTATTTACAGCTCCCAGATAGACTTCAATAAACATGTGGAATAACCTCAGAAAGTAGATGTTTTACCCCTTTATAAGCAATCTTGGCCCTCAAGATGGTCAAGCAGTCTCTACGATGAAGTACAACAGTTATAGATATGCTTTGGAATACCACAAGTGAGCTGCAGTGACAACTGAATTGTACCCTTCGCTTTCTTTTCACTCAAAGGAGAGTGATGACTTAAGCTTTGCAACCTTGTGTTGGATAGACCTGAAGTTGACGCTGGTGGCTTCCCCCACTTAGTGTTGTACTCCTTTGTAGTATGGGTGGCTCTTGTGGCATGCTCCTGATCTATTGCATATGCTATACCTCAGGCTGTGTCGCAATATCTCAGTCTCCATCCCCACAACAGGCTTGCATTAGTATCTTCTTCTCCTTATGGACCCGATGAAGGCAGAAAACTGTGGCATTGACCCATATAACAAAGGACTAGAGGTCCCTACTGAAGTAAGAGCTCCAAACTCATGGGCCAGATGTCATTCCAACCATGAGAGCCTGTAAGAGAATTTTAGTCTCAAAAGAAATGACAGACTCCACTGACAATCTGATGGTAGATTTATGAAGCTGTAAAGCATGAGATCCGGGTAAGATGTGCTTAGACTCTGCATCCATGAAAATTAGGAAACTACAAAGGCCCTGTTTTCCAAGCCATACTCTTTACTTTGTGAACCATTATGCCACACTATATGTGGCACATATTTACATGTCTGAGTGCTTTTATATCAGTATAATAAATATGAGGTAACAATCCATGAGCCAAGAGCTGGAATACTTTTGAGAGGTATGACAGAGAAAAACCTAAACTACTTTGAACTCACTATGTGCACTGGGGGGATGCTGCTAGTAGGACCATGGGAAGAAAAGGAGAAACTTAGCTTTCGAAGGTAGGAGCATAGTCCTTACCTGTGGGAAGCAAGGTCAGCAAAAGAGTCTCCTGAATTTATGGCTTTGTCAGTTGAGCTTATTATTTAAATGAAGAGACTTTCAAGCAACTTTTTGAAAACACCACCCTGATTGCTTTCTGCATCTTCCAATGCAGTGTGAGAAATTAATTTAGGAACAATGTTGGATGCAAAGGCCAAGACTTGGAGGCTTTGAAAATCCTCAGCCTCCCTCCAACATGGCAAAGGCCATTAAAATATAGAAATTGCTTCTGAAGATATGTCATAGAGGAAAGGGGAGAGGTGTACAACCTTTTGCTCAAACTTTGGAAAGATCAGAAGGTCACAATATTGCTCTGTATCAAGGGCCTTTTCCAGAGATTTAATGGCTGCTTCACAGATCCTGTCAATCATCAGTAAAGCCTGGGATTCTCTAAGGGCCATTCCTCTCTGCCAGGGCAATAGCTGATTGAGAGGAAGGACTGTGGATGTAGCCTTTGCATACCTCTGCACTGCTGAGACCCCTTGAAGACACCCAATGCCCATAACAAAATCATTTGAGCAAAACCTCTAACAGGGAATGTAAATAACTTCGAGATGTCTTTTGTGACACTAAGTTAATTTGGGAAGGAGACTGATGTTGTGGAATAAAATATTTGTTTAACTATGTAAAGATGAGTTGCATGTGATTGTGTTGCAGAATAATTGTTTAACTGTATAAAGATGTGTTGCATTTGTTTAACTATGTAAAGATGTGTTGCATTTGTTTTATCTTGTCTGCCTAAGGTTCCTGATTGGTCTAATAAAAAGCTAAATTGTCAATATCTAGGTGAAAGAGGGATAGGTGGGGCTGGCAGGCAAAAAGAAAAGGGGAGCCAGCCAGCAGCTGGGGGCCAGTCCACCAGATATGGAGGAAGCAGGAAAAGAGGACATATAGAATGAAAGGAAGGATAAAAGCCAAGAAGCAAAATGTAGACGAAAAGAAACAAGTTAAACTAAGTTATAGGAACTAATAGAACAAGCATAAGATAAGGCTGACCATTCATAACTAATAATAAGTCTCCATGTCATGCTATGGAGGCTGGTAGTCTGAGAAAACCTGCTATAGACTGACAAACCCACTCAGTGGCACTCAGGTGCAAATCACACTTCATCTCTGTCTTACTATGACCTGGGGGACACTCTGTAACTATTTAGTTTACAGATAATGAAGTAGTTTTCTTTTTCTTTTTTTTACTTCACTGATAGAATTCTCTGGAAGGACTAGTCAGAGAGTGTGTCAGCTGGCTTCTTGTTTACAAAGATCTTCAAAACTCTTTCTGAGATGTCAACAGCATGGCAAGTGGATTTGGGAATGATGGTTTCTCGGCATCCTGAAGTGTTGCAGAGTACAGGAAAATGAAGAAACTACTGGCGAGCTGTCATTGTGACAGGTCCTTAGCATAACCCAGGCTCTGTGGAAAGGCAGATTTATCTAGGCTGTTTGCTAAAGGGATGTTTAGTCTGCAGAAATCTCTCCAAAGCAAGATACCCTGATCAGTCAGCACAGCCGCCATGCAGCTGAGAGGTGTCATAGACAAAACTCTTGTTCTCAGGGCCACTTTGTGTGTTCAGTGTGGAACTGCACAGGGTTACCTCCACAGCTTGACCTCAGGGTCCCTCAGCTTCCTCACCGTGGAAACAAGTATTTGGTTACATTATTTTACAGCTTCTCAGACTGTTGTTGGTCTGTAGGAGTCCTTAATCAATTTCATTAGTACTGTGCTCTGTCTACATACTAGTATGATTAGCTAAAATGCAAATGATGCCATCCCTACATACAGATTTGTCTAGGTTCTTTGGCAATGTGGACACTACTGTCTGTCTGTGGCGTCTCACAGGCTGGTGACTGTCTATTCTGTTATCTTAGGTACTCTCACCCTTGGCTAAAGATACTGAGTTCATGGCTTGCTTCACTCTTATTATCTCCTCCAAACCATCAAATTACTACCTCAGAATAGTCATGGGACACGCTTATTCTGAGAATTGAGACTCAGAACTCTGTTCCTGGTTCCTGAAACACAGTCTCCTCTTCCTGTCCTCACTTCCTCTTCTCCTCCCCATCATCCTTTCTTCCCCTACTCCTTTCCTCCCCTCCTGCTTTTCTCCCCTCCTTCCTTCCCTTCTCTCTCCATCTTAAGAAGTAACCCCTACTCACCAGGTGGCAATGGCACACACCTTTCATCCCAGTATACGGGAGGCAGAGCCAAGTGGATCTCTGTGAGTTCAAGGCCAGCTGGGTCTACAGAGCGAGATCCAGGACAGGCACCAAAACTACACAAAGAAGCCCTGTCTCGAAAAACCAAAAAATGGCCGGGCGTTGGTGGCGCACGCCTTTAATCCCAGCACTCGGGAGGCAGAGGCAGGCGGATCTCTGTGAGTTCGAGGCCAGCCTGGGCTACCAAGTGAGCTCCAGGAAAGGCGCAAAGCTACACAAAGAAACCCTGTCTCGAAAAACCAAAAAAAAAAAAAAAAAAAAAAAAAAAAGAAAAACCAAAAAATAAAAAATAAAAAAGGAGTAACCTCTACTCACTAATCAGGAAAAGTCATCAACTTCATGCCTAATGTGGGTGTCTACCCATAGATCCCTCTCCATGAACAGTTCCCTTTCCCTTCCTTGGTGACCATTCTCATCCTGCCTGTCATCTCTTAATATCATTTCTTCTGGCTGAAGGGCTTTGTTTCATTTATTATTAAGTGAAGGACACTACAAGTGGAATGCATATTATATATATATATATATACATATATATATTACAAGTGGAATACATATATATATATACTACAAGTGGAATACATATATATATAAGAATCAGTTAATAATAAAAAGTAATGTGTTAGCAAATTTGTTAGAGATTTGTTCATGTTTATATTTTGTTAATATAATTACATTAATATACCTTCCCCCTTAGCATTCTTCTTTCTCTTTTTATTAAATACATTGATTTGGGGGAATTCAGTGGACATTTAAAATTCCCATTTTTATTACACCAGATTTTGAGCCTTTTTTTTTCCTTTCAGTCTTGTCATTGAATTCCTGACATAGCAACCCTTAATATGCTATTCTAACAGAAGAGTGATGTACCTCATCAGACATCGTCTTGCTGATAGAAGCACTAACCCTTTCATAGCATTAGAATCAATGAAGTAATTTTGACTGAAACTATGAAACAGAGATTTTCTTTTCTACCTAAATGTTTATGTCAATCTAATTCTCTGCTTTCTCATCCAATCTCAGGTATCAGCTCTGTCAGCCTGCCTATAACTCGGAGACAGCAGAACACACACACTTTTGCAAGTGGTCAAGGGCATTGAGTTTATGCCTTTGTCTTAGTTACAGTTTCTGTGAGTGGCTTACAGTTCAGAGGTTCAGTGCATTATCATCATGGTGGGACATGGCAGCATGCAGGCAGATGTGGTGCTGGAGACAGAGTTGAGATTTCTGCATCTTGACTTGTATGAAACAGGAAGTGTATATGAAACCTCAAAGCCCGCCTCCACAGTGACATACTTCCTCCAACAAGACCACACCTACTCCAACAGGGCCACACCTCCTCATAGTGCCACTCTCTTCGGGGGCCATTTCCTTTCAAGCCATCACAGCCTCCCTATTGCCTGAACTGACTCTGAGTGTCTGCCCATCGCGTGCCTGCTCCGCAGGGACACAGAGCAGCATGGCTTCTACCTTTCTGGCAAAGGGACTCAAGCCACTTGAGACTTCATGCATAGACTCCTTTCTGACACCACTGTGCCATCAGCTCACGTTTCTGGCTTTCATTTCAGGACTTGGAGGAATGACACCACACCGCTGCAATACTGTGTGAGAGAGAAAGAGAGAAGCAGGAAAGGTGGGTGCCCGGTGTACCTGCTTCACTTGGTGATCTGGTTAAATAATAAGACTAAAAAAAAAAAAAAAATCCCCTTGGAATTTCTAACTTTCATTTTCCTCATGTGAACAAGAAGTGGTTGGTTGAGTGCCACAGCCCAAGAAGCAAATTGAGTGCTTTGTTATGGTGTCTTCCCTGGGAACTAAAAAATAAATTATCGCCAAGTGGAAAACAGGGAAAACATCTCGCCGCCGGCAAACAGGACCAGGACTTGTAAGAATTAACTGAAATTAATCATAATACTGTTTGCACACACACACACACACACACACACACACACACACACGAAAAGGTCAATACTGATTGTGGTGGTATGAAAGAAAATGCCCCCCAAAGGAACTGGCACTCTTGGGAGGTGTGGCCTTCTTGGAGGAAGTGTGCCACTGTGAAGGGGGTCTTTGAAGTCGTTTGCTTAAGCTTCCCTCAGTGTCACAGTCCCCTCCTTGTTGCCTACAAGATGTAGGATTCTCAGCTACTTCCCCACCATCACATCTGCCTGCATGCTGCCATGCTCTGTCATGATAATAATGAACTGAACCTCTGAAACTGTAAGCGAGCCACCCCAATTAGATGTTTTCCTTTATAAGACTTGCCATGGTCCTGGTGTCTCTTCACAGCAATAAAATCCTAACTAAGACACACAGATGAAACAAATCTTATTTAATTTAGAGATCTAAGATAGCTGGCCCAATTAAAGTCTCAGAGATCTTGTGGTTTTCAAGCATTCTTTATGCTTTTATACTTAGTATGTGGATTATAAAACGTATAAGAGAAAAATTCAAATAATTTCTAAATAGTTAAGGTTACTATTGCTATGATGAAACCCCCTGGCTGAAAGTGACTTAGGGAGAAAAGGGTTTATTTGACTCATATATCCTGAATCACATTCCAATAAGGAAAGCCAAGGCAAGAAGTCAACCCGGGGGACCTTGGAGACAGAGCTGATGCACGGGCCATTAAGGGGTGCTGCTTGCTGGCTTGTGGCCCATCCTGCTTTCTTATAGCACCTAGGACCACCAGGCCAGTGGTGGCACCATTCACAGTGGCCTAGATTTTCCCGCATCAAATGGTAATTAAGAAAATGTCCTCAGGCTTGCCTGCAGCCTGATGTTATGGAGGCAGTTTCCTGATTGATGTTCCCTCCTCTCCAATGACTCTAGTTTGTGACAAGTTGGCATAAAATTAGCCAGGGAAAATGCTAAACCCTTACCATAGTTCTATTCTTTTTCTAATCTATACCCCATTCATTTAAGATACATGAACATTTCGTCACACTATCACATTACTTTAAAGTGGAATATAATGATTATATTTAATTGATAATAAAAAGTATCAAAAGTAATTTAAACTGGAATGGAGAGATGACTAAACAGTTAAGAGGGCTTACTGCTCTTCTAGCCAATGCCATAACTTATTATTTGTGTGTGTGTGTGTGTGTGTGTGTGTGTGTGTGTGTGTGTGTGTGTACAAACTCCACATTGCGACTTTAGAGATTCCTAGGACAGTTTTCTGGAGTATCTCCTCCCACCTTGCTGAAGCAGGGTCTCTCTTGTTTCAGCAATGTTACATGGTCAACCCAGATGCCCCCTGAGCTCCTGAAGGTTCTCCTATGTCTGCCTCCCATATCCCTAGGAATGCTGGGATTACAAATATACATCACCATGCTCAACTACGTACATAGGTTCAGGAACTCAAGTTATGGGTTTCCAAAGTGCCATCCAAAGAGCCATCTTCCAAGGTCTCAATATTTTTTGCTTTACTTTTTTAAAAATTAGTGTATTTTTGAAATTACAGTATAATTACATAATTTCTCCCTCCCCTCCAAAACCCTTCCATATACTTCTCCTTGCTCTCTTTCAACTTAGTGGCCTCTTTTCTTAATTAATTGTTGATACATTAATATATATATATATGTGTGTGTGTCTGTATATACATATTCTTAAACATAACATGCTCAGTCTATATAATGTTATTTATGTGTATGCTTTCAGAACTAACCACTTAGTATTTGATAACCACTTGTGCTCTTCCCTAGGAATGTCTCCCGTTCTACACATTCCTTATTTGCCCTTAGTTCTTTGTCTAGGGATCAAGTTTCCTGGTCCCTCACCTCTCTGCTTCGGTATATCCAATGGTGCCATCCTTGTTCAGTTCACAATCAGGCAGTCATACTGATGCAACTTCATACTGCTTCTTAATGGGCTCTTTTCTAATGATCCTTATGCCGTTTTTTGTTTTGTTTTGAGAGAGGGTCTCATTGTGTAGCTGTAGCTGGCCTGTGGACCAGGCTGGCCTTGAACTCCCAAAGATCTGCCTCCTTTTGTCTCCTGAGTGCTGGGATTAAAGATTGTGCTAGGACACCTAGCCTGAGCTCTTCACTTTTGAAGTTTCAAAGTAGGATTTCCAGTAAAGTGTTGACAACATGCTGAGCACTATTTTTAATGTTTCTGAAACTTAAAAAAATGATAAATTCTCGAGTAGTAAATGACAATTCTTTGTAATTGTAAGAAACTCACTGTAATAACACTGACACAAAATAGCTTTAATAAAGAGTTTTAATTGTTTACATCCAATGTGTGTTAAAGTATTGACAAAAGGAATGTCCTTGAATAGCTATTTAATATGATGAAGGCAATTTTCAGGGTGGTAAAGTTGGCTTGACTAGAAAATACAGCTAGTAAGCAAAAAGACGATAGAAATAAGGTGGGACAAAATTCGATCAATGATGCCTTTTTTTTTTTTTTTTTTTTTTTTTGGTTTTTCGAGACAGGGTTTCTCTGTGTAGCTTTGCACCTTTCCTGG
>CABHPR010134245.1:0-21811 GCA_902168415.1 Peromyscus melanophrys | reverse complement strand
CCTTTAATCCCAGGCTGGCCTCGAACTCACAGAGATCCACCTGCCTCTGCCTCCCGAGTGCTGGGATTAAAGGCGTGCGCCACCAACGCCCGGCCAATGATGCCTTTTTTAAAATGTCCTAGTTGCAAATGTGGCCTGGACAACAAACTCAGTTTCATAGAAGTAGCATAGATATAACACAGAATGCTTCATGGGCCAGAAAATAGTATGCTTCCTGTAAGTGGAGCTTTCCTTGAGATCCAAGTGCGACAGAGCTCCTCTTCAAAATGAAATAAAATAAAATATTTTTGAGATTATAATTTAATTACAAACTTTCTCCCTTCCCTGTCTTCCCTCCAAATACTCCCATATACTTCTCCCTACTCTCCTGCAAATTCATGGTCTTTTCCTCCACTAATTGTCGTTGTGTTCATATATGTATTTGTAATTATATAAATACTCTTAAATGTAACCTGTTAAGTCTGTAGGATGCTACTTGTGTTTCCAGGTATGTTTGAGTGTTTCCAGTTTGGCAATGGACACTTATCTGTGGGTATCAGGACAAATGAGAATAGATTGTTGTTGGAGATTATTCTGATTTAATAAATTAGTGGTTGTAGATTCTCCTCCACTAACCATGATTTCACTAGCACCGAGTATTTAGCTAGGTTTCTAAAACCAGGCACTGAAGGTATCCCTCTTGTTGAGCAAGTCTTAAGTCCAATTAGAGAACTGTTGGTTACTGGGAAAGCATAAGCGCCACTATTGCATCTGCTGGGTTATCTGTCTTATTTTATAAAAGTGTTTTTTCCTTTTTTATGCATGTGTGTATGTCTGTGGATTTACTGTGCCTACACACAGCAAATGAATATGCATGCAGATGTCTTCAGAGGCCAGAGAAAATGTCAAATCTCCTGAGCTGGTTGTATGTTGATTGCTGTGGGTGCTGGGAACTGAACTTGGGTCTTCTCTGTGGGTAGCAAGCACTTTTAACCACTAAGCCATCTCTCCAGTACAAAAAAAAAAAAACACTTATTTTTTTAAATGTTGTTGGAATGAAGAGGTCGCAGCTTCCTTCCTGGTTAGGACTTCAGGCCCAGGCTGGCAGGAACCTGGTCTGTGCCTGGTGTGATTGTCAGCAGGAGCACAGGAGGGAGTCCCATGTGTGCTGTTCATTTATAGACATTTTGAACTAGCACAAAGAAAGCTGGACTCAAATGACAACATTCTGGAAACAGCAAGCTTGGATAATGAGAGGGGATGGGTTTTGAAACCAGAGAGGCTTCATCAATCTTGAACTAAATCTTGTCAGGCAACACAGAAGACAATTAAATCATTCTCAGCCAGGCAGTTTCCCTACTCCAAAATGTGGTATTTTTTCTCCTTGTTCTGTCCTCTGCCATCCATGAGGTAGAGAGGCCTCAGCCTGTGTAGGGAGGAGAGGGGCTGGAGAGATTAACTAATTTTCAAATCCTGCTAATGGGATTCACATTGTATGGACAAGTAAATATAACTTTCAATCGAGGTTTTTAATTACACACTCAGGTTTCAAAAGAACATTCTCATTTCTCTGTAAAGTCCAGGGAAATTCAGTGTAGCTTGTTTGAGGCCAAAGCTTATTTATATCAGAGCTGGCACTGGAACCCAAAGTCTGCTCACTCTGACTCCCTTTGGTACCTGACACCACTGTTAACTGCTCAGCATATCTATGAGAGCAGACATGCATCTGTGACAGCAGTGTGTCGAAGCTGGAAGGGCTGCAGTGCCCTTCAGTAACTTCTGGCATGTGTGAATTCAGACAAATGGACCTGTGATACATCATAGAACCCTGACACCATCATTTTAAATGCTTAGCATCTGTGTTTACAGCTGTTCATAATCCATATTTATTATCGCCCTTGACATTTAAAACATCATACCTACCAAATTATTTTATATAATTTCTGCACTTCTAAAATCTTTCCATACAATATGACTTGACTTCCTCATGTTGGTATCTTTTATTAAAGAATAATGACATTGGTCCTCCTGATGCCCCCATGTATCACTATGGCTTGATTCCTGAAACTTGGGGCTCATACTTAAGACCAAAACAGAATTTTCCCTAGGGTGATTAAGTGCTGAAATATTTTGAAGCGTTATGCTTACCATACAGCTCCATATGTGTGTCTTGGTCAGTGGCTCTCATTTTCCAGAAAAGGTCCCCTTTATCTTCCTCAGGCTGCTTGTCACAACAGTAACCTCACTTTTCTAAGTTGTCCTAATGGTTCACATCAAATGGTGTAGTGATTTTTACCAAAAGAAGTGTCAGGCCACCACTGCAACCTGCCATTTGGAGTCACAGAAAACTGAACAAGTAGACAGAAGTACCTATGGGTTGAAAGATTATGCACAAAAAATATTGCTTTCCCTAAAGGTGATCTGAAGTTTAAATGCAATAGTAATTTTAAAAACTTTTAAAGAAAGTTGAATAAATAGATAAAACTATATAAAATATACCAAGAATAGTAGAGCTAGCTGTGGACAAGAGAAAACTTGTAGCAAGGAAGCTGCCCATCTCTATTGCAAAGCCTGTTAATAAGGTGCCGCTCCTGGACAAATACAAAAGAACAAAACCATGGATGAATGGACAAAGCAGAGTCCAGAAACAAACTGACACATACTGATGCTTAATTTTGTCAGATGGTAATCTAGAGTAACCAGAGGACAGTGTGGTCAACATGTAAAAAGTACCAGTAGCAGCCCATGCTTCAACCAATGAGTCATTTAGATCTGACTAAAATTGAAGTTGTCATGACTGAGATAAGCTGAGCTTTCTCAAACTTTACATAAAAGGAAACATCCATAAATAAAATCATTGGTAAAGCTGAAATCAGAAACTTCTTTTCATCAAAAGACATGATCTAAGAAACAAAAAAAAAAATCAAGCTATGGGACTAAGAAATGTGTGATACTAAATAGAACTATCAAAGACTTACACCATGAGCAGATTTTAAGGACACACAGATCAATGAAGGGAAGGTAGTTATACTAGAAGGCACTGGACATGAGACAAAATGAATACTGCTTAGTGAGAATGCATAGAAGACAATCAATAAATGTATGAAAAGATATTCAATCCCCTTAAAATAAGCACACATTAAAGTAAATGGTTTATCTGTATACATCCACCAGGAGTGTTAAAAATTAGAGTGACTAAGCCGGGCGGTGGTGGCGCACGCCTTTAATCCCAGCACTTGGGAGGCAGAGCCAGGTGGATCTCTGTGAGTTCGAGGCCAGCCTGGTCTCCAAAGCGAGTTCCAGGAAAGGCGCAAAGCTACACAGAGAAACCCTGTCTCGAAAAACCAAAAAAAAAAAAAAAAAAAAAAAAATTAGAGTGACTAGCCACTTGGAGTATTGGCAAAGATATACAGCTAACAAAACTTTCATGCTGAGTTGTTGGAAATATGTAAGAGGATAATCACAGAAGAGAAAATATATGTAGCTTGCTAATGAAGTTGAAAATGGATCTCAATGCTTTTAGAAATATTCTTGGAAATGCTGATGTCAAAACTGTTGGTGTAACACCATTCACAATTGTGACAACTTTCAATATCCTGTGGGTCTGTAGTGATTACTCCTCTTTCAGTCAACACGGCTTCTCTCTAATCTGTCTCAATATTTCATAGCAACTGCTCTAAGGTTTTCTTGAATTCTCCCTCTGTCTTCTTTGCTCTTTGACTTTCTTCTGTTCTCTCTTTAATACACAAACCCACATGGCTTGTGCCTTCTCCAATATTCATTTTCCTCTGGTTCCCAAAGTCCTCAGAATCACAAAAGTTTCAGAGTTTTACTCTATTGTAAAAATTATCTCCTCAGAAAATATAGTATTCTAATCATTTACTGTGAAATATCACTTTACTTTTTCAGCATTTAAACTGAAATTATAAATTTTCTTATTTTTTCAAATATACCAGTAGTTTCTTTTTTATTGTTGAAAATAGATCTTTTCTTTTTTACAATACATCCCAACCACAGTTTCCCCCTCCCTCCACTCCTCCTAGCGCCCCCCAACTCCCCTCTTCCCCAGATCCACTCCCCCTCCATTTCCTCTTCACAAAAGAGCAGGCTTCCAAGAGATGACAGCCAAACAGAACAAGAAAAGATACAATAAGACAAGGTGAAAGCCCTCATATCAGGGCTGGACAAAGCAACCCAATAGGAAGAAAAAAGTGCAGGCAAAAGAAACTATGCACCTGCTCCCATAGTTAGGAGTTTCACAAAAACATCAAGCTAACAACAATTGCATACATGCAGAGGACCTAGTGCAGATCCTTGCCAGCCCGGTGCTTGCCATTTTAGTCTCTATGAGCCCATGTGAGGCCTGCTTAGTTGATTCAGTGGGCCATGTTCTCCTGGTGTCCACCATTCCCTCAGACTCCTACAATCTTCCTACAAGGTGCACAGTGGTGGGACTGGATTGCATTCCTTTGAATTGTTGGCTGTGGGGTTCCTTGGAGATCCCTAAACAACCTAGGATGATGCTAGAACAGAAAGTCACTCTCTGAAAACTCACAGTGAGGCCCCATTGCTGAGGACAGCATCCACATAGTTCACTGAACAGAGAGAGGTCAAACTGGTGCCTACATGAACCGGTCTTACCTACATCCCTAGTTTTTTCTCACATGAAGGTACTCTGCAGGATGCAGAAAGAGTTAGCCAGTTTAGTGGCTAACCCAGCCACTGAACCCTCCACCTATAATCTGTTCTGCCTGCAAGATGTGCTGGGACAATGGTGGCACAGAACTTGTAGGAGTGGCGAACCAATGTTTGGTTTAACTTGAGACTCACCCCATGAGAGGGAGCCCATGCCCTACACTGCCTGTATGGCCAGAAACCAGAGACTGTATAGCCTAGAGACTAGGGTAGAATGGAACATGACTGCCCCCCTGCAAAAAAAATCAATAAAACTGTAAATTTTCTAATAAAATCAATGTTTGGGAAGGTACAAGCCTTAGCCATAGAGTTAATAGAGTTTGCACACAGACTTGATGAGGAAAGGTTGTGAACATGTTCATGGAGTGTCATTTTCTATGGTAGAAGGATGGAGTGCTGGCATTGAGTATATAGGAAATGAAAAGACCCAATGAATGGTAAGAGGAGACAAGAGCCTGCTTGGAAAAGCTTCAACATTTTATTTTCCAGTCTTTCCCTGTACCACTTTACTTCCTCTCTAGCAGATGGCTAAAGGGGGACTCTGAAATAGACAATATCGTTACTATGCTTCATGCTTTAGCTGTCTTGGTTAATGAGCAATTACTTGTGACAGGAAGATCAAGCTTATCTATTAAGTCATCAAAATATAATGCTACCATTAAAAGGTCCACATTTAGGAAAGTAATTTTTTATCTTATTTCCTAATTTATTTTAGGTTCAGTAGCATAATTTTTAACACGTTTTTTTAAAAATTTCTTTTTCTTTCATTGCATTTCTGGCTTTCTCATACTAACTTAGAAATGTTCCTAAATTGAGCTGTTTCTTAGAACATTTGTAATCATTTCTCTTTGTCAATAGTTAGCAGTTTTGCACTTCTCATGTTCCTCATTCAGGATGCAGTCAATGAGGTCTTGAGGAAACTTCTGGAATTAAGCCAGAGTAGAAATTTAGCAATGATAAGTGACTCCCAAAATGGAAACAGGCACACAAGGGTTGTTACAAGGCTAGGAGCTGTGCATTGGTGGGAAAGAACAGAATTAAAGCATGAACTCAAAGTAATGATCCTGGTACAATAACATGGCACCTAATATCCCACGGGGGAAAGATATTAAGTGCTTTATATGACTGTGGTGTCCATGATTAACAGTTTTGAATGTGAATGTTCTCCTACAGCAAGTTAGGTAATTTAACACTAGAATAATTTCAGAGGAAAATCTCTGTGGCAAGCCTTGGCAAGGTACCCAAAGTGCTTTAGATTATATTGTATGGTAAAAGAGACTTCAGAGTAAACCTTAAAAAAAATCCCAAGACTGAAATGAAAGATTTTGACTTTTTGAATTTAAAAAACAAAATAAATTTGTATATAACATTTTGGATAGAGGGAAACTCTTCTAGAAGTGTTTGTGAGATAAACCACATATCAGTTTGCATAACAAACATTTGAATTCAATCTTACAACACAATATATGAGTTTATTCATTCCCATATAACAGAAATATTTCTTTTATACCTAGCATAGGCTTTGGGTTGAATGAAGTCAATAAAGAAAAAGATTCATGAACTATATTTTATGACTTCAGGACTTTATAGTGTCATAGGCTCTTTACTAATACCCCTGTCAAATAATATTTAGCAATGGGGTGTAGCTCTTCTCAATTACCCACAGACTAGGGTACCCTGTGTTACTGAGGTTGGGTGTCTCTTCCTTTGTTCTTCACATGGTGATGAGTAAAGTTCCAAATCTGTTTGAATAGCCCAGGTCCTGCCTAAAATGATGGGAGGTGAGGTGCTTTACTCCTTCCTCCTGGAAGGCATGAAGTCCACCAAGAAATAAACTAACATTCTTTAGTGTTGTAGCTGCTGGTAATGTGTCAAGTAAATAGTCCCCACCCATGCCCATGTAAGCACCCTAATTAAATGTAGTGAACCATGAAGATTTAAAAAGCCATACAAGTAGGAGAGTGACTTAACAAGGAAGAGAAGGGGTTTATGGAAATGGGAAGGAAGAAAAGGAAGGACAATGAGGGGAGGCTCAGAAATATAATCAAAGTATGTATACATACATATATGTGTAGTTTATGACAGAATGAGTAATAAAATAAGAACTAATCTTGTACATGCTACTTTTAGCTTTATAGTTATTATTATAACAATTAAATAGGATAGTTTTTTTTTTCCTTAGTTACTTTTCTATTGCTGTGATAAAACACTGTGACCAAGGCAGCTTAAAGAGGAAAGCATTTCTTTGGGCTTACAGTTTCAGAGGGTTAGAGTCCATGCTGGCAGAGTAAAGGCATGGTGCTAGCCACAGCTGAGAGCTCACATCTAGATCTTCAAGCAGGAGGCTAAGCAAGAAGGCTGAGAATGACACAAGAGTATTGAAACCTCAAACACTATCCCAAGTGTCACACCTTCTCCAACATGGCCACACCTCCTAATCCATCTCAAACTATTCCATCAACTGGGAATCAAGTATTCAAATGTATGAAGCTATGGGGGGGGTGCAGTTTCATTTCAAACCACCACACTATTCTTTGTGTTATGCTACATGATTGTAGCTCAGGTGTCCTCTCTGGTTTCTTAGTGATTCATCAATGAGCTATGTGTTCTGGGCTCCTAGGTATTAAGCAGTATGAGGCAGATCCATTTACATATTTACTTGAGACAGGGTAAGAAAGAGAAGGAAGAGGGGGGTTTCTACTGGGGAAGGCCTTGAGCTTTGTCAGGGGCCATTCTCAACCAGACTCTGCAACTACAATGATGAAGTCCTACCAAAGTCAGACTGGCTCAATGAGGAAAGCACAGAGCATGGAGACCTGAATGCATCTGGGTAAGGGAAGAATCAACACCCTGAGAAATACATGCAGGAAGAATGAGAGGCTGCATCTATCACAAGATTCCAAACTAGCAAGAGCCATTAGACAAGCAATAGTTTGTTATTTGGAGATGACTAGCCAGCCCAGGCTCCAGAAGAAATGACTGGGAGAACCTATCACTAAGTCTGTCGTGGTTGTAGGAAGGGGATAAAAGTTGAAATCGTGACTACATCTCAAGGCACTGGGATATGACAATATGAAATTCTGAAGGAAATCTATTTTTCCTATTTTCTTTTGGCTTCAGCATGGTTTTTAAATTGTTTGAATGAATTTTACTATGGTGGTTTCTCATTTCGTGATATACATTCATATTTTAATAGAATTATAAGAATAAACAAGGAGAAAGAAAACAATGCCAAATTCCCAGAAATCAAGGGAAGGTTAAATAAAGTGCCTGAACCAAGCTCTAGGCAGGCACTGGAATGTCTGACCAAGGATTCATCCTGATAGGAGAGGATGGCCTGATACTGACCTGCCAGCCATTGGAGTGTCCAACACAGGATTCATCATGATTGGAGAGGATGGCTTGTTTTGCCTGCCAACCACTATACTGTCTGAGCCAAGATTTGTCCTTATAACAGAGGCTGGATTGTGTCACCTGCCAGCCACTACAGACTATGCTGAACAAGTCTCCCTGGTCTTCCCAGCACCAGGAAAGTAAAGAAATGTCCACTTGATGGACACAAGAAAAAAACCAAAAACTTCTCAACAAGAGTGAGCTGGGAAGACACTTGTCTGTTCAACTATTAAACCTGCTCACTGGTTAGCTCATTGAACTTTTCATGGCACTTTTGGAGAGAAATCTGTTCCACTCACTGTGATGGCTTTCATTAGGATTACCATGAAACACTATACCCATTACAATGATCAATGTGTGCTCACCTCTCACATTTGATCTTTGGATATTTGGTCATGACATGACACACCATTGAGCTCTTAAGTCCCTTTAGGTAAGACACATCCTCAAAAGGTAAGTTCCCAGTAGAAATTCAACAACATGTATTCTGCTTTAGCTATGATCATAATACTGTTTGCATTAATTAAAATAGAATTTTCTCTCCTAGAATCTATGAAGTTTAAGGAGGTGGTGGGTTGTATTGGTGGGTTAGAAATTAAGAGTGTTTTCTGCTCTTTCAGAGAACCAGAGTTTAGTTCCTGGGACACATACCAGGCATGTCACAACTACCTATAAGCTCTAAGTCCAGTTCCAGGTGATCTAATGTTCTCTCTGGTCTTAATGGGAACTTGCTTTTGTGTGTGTGTGTGTGTGTGTGTGTGTGTGTGTGTGTGTGTGTGTGTGCACGTATACAATAAATAAATAAATAAATAAATAAATAAATAAATAAATAAATAAATAATACTCGAGGAAAATAAAGAAGGTCGGTGGTCATAATTATTCCTCATCAGCTGTTATCTGGAGAGTCACAAATGGAGATGGAGGAGAGTGACAGGACTCTACCAATGGCAATCACATTTATCTCACTTGTATCATCTCCCTGGTGACACCCTTTCCAGGCTAGGACATGTTTGGAAGAAATATGTCCAGCAAACCCAGTGAAATAAAGCAAGATTTCCTGAAATGGGATTTGAACAGCTAAAGGAAATGCATACACTCTCTGGACATTGAAGGATATGAACAAAAGTATGAGAGAAACTTGAACAGGAAACACAGGGACTGGGATGTGCACTGCACTTGCTCTAGGAATCAGTCTCTCAATTGCTGGAATGTTGTAGAAGAGAATCTTCCAGAGATCCATGGAGTGCAGTCAAAGAGCTAGGAATCTACAAATCCACCCAAGCAGAGTAGTTATGGCTCCCATGCTCTTGACCATTCCACTACACTACTTCTTGAAAGACATCTTTGGAATATATTGTACGGTAAGTACTGAGGTTTGCCTTAATGTCTTTAATTGATTTATTTAGAAATCGTGTTTGGGGGCTGTTGCTATTGTCTTCTGTGGCTGCTTCCTTCTGTCTTTGTTTCCTTCTCCCTCCTTTTTCTTCACTTGAGGGTTTATCCCATCTTACTTGGGTCTCAGATCGTTTTTGAGAATGTCTATAACAGTGCTGAAGTGAGTCCCAACTCTAGTAGTTCAAACTTTATCCCAGTGTGTTTTCCTATGGTCCTTATTGGTTTAAACCTCATAATAAGTCAAAAGCGAGCACTTTGCAGAATCACTCAGGAGTGCAAGACGGCTCTCAAATGTTTGCACTATAAAAATTAAACTGTATCAAGACCTATGAAGTATGCCAAGCCATGCTGCATCTTAGAAACATTTTATTCATGGGGTGGGGTAAAGTATCAAAGATCTGAACATTATTTCATAATCATCCTTATTTTCCCTATAGATGGGGAAACTAGCCTATAGAACTATAAGAATGCATATCATATCACTGCCCATTAATTATTCATTTTGCCTCACTGCATATCAGCTGAGTTATCTTGGGGAGTTTCTTAATGTTCTGTTTCTTTCTATGAAGCAAGAATACAAATAACATTTTTATAAAGGATGACATGGGATACCAAATGATAAAATGCATAGAGAATGCACAGCAGGTGGCTCAAGAGACTGTCTTCTCCTTCCTAAGACTTCCTCTTTTGATCTTCTTGCAACCGCATTGCTAAGTGAGAAATTTCATGCTACAAAGGCCACCCAACACTGTCTTAGTTATCAACTGCCCTGTAACAGGGAAATCCAAATCACTCTGAAAACATCAAACTTTCATTATCCCAGTCACTGGGGACCAGAAATCCTGAAGAGTTCTGCAAGGTTCAAATAATTCCAAATTAGTTTTTGTCAAGCTGATGAGGGGATGAATCAGAGACTCGAGTACATTCATGACATGCTTGCAAGTTTGTTTGTAGGACTGTCTGCAGAAAGCTTCTATTCTTTATTATATGTTCCTCCCCATGGGACTGCAAGTGAACTGGTGGCCCAAGAATGAGTAATGTGAGAGAGGGGCTGAGGGAGAGAGAGAAAGGAAGAGGAAGAGAGACAGACAAAGACAGAAAGGCAACGAGTTTTATAGCCCAGTCTTGGAAGTGGCAAACATCCCTTCTTCTATAATCTGCCATTTGCATAAACTCATTGTGGTTTACCATAGGACATTCCCACAAACAAGTATGGGTATTGGTAAAAAGGAATCATGCTTGGTTAACGTTGTGGTTTGAATAGGAATGGCCCCCATAGACTTATGCGTTTGAATGCTTGGCCCATAAGGAGTGGCACTGTTAGGAAGTGTGGCATTATTGGAGAAGATGTGACCTTGTTGGAGGAAGTGTGTCACTGTGGGGGCTGGCTTTGAGGTCTCATGTGCTCAAGCTATGCCCAATGTGGGACACAGTTCACTTCCTATTGCCCATGGATCAAGATGTAGAACTCTCAGCTACCTCTCCAGCACCATGTCTGCCTGCATACCGCCATGTCCCACCATGATGATAATGGACTAAACCTCTGAAACTATAAGCCAGCCCCAATTGAATGTTCTCCTTTGTAAGAGTTGCTGTGGTCATGGTGTCTCTTCACAGCAACAGAAACCCTAAGACAATTGTCTTGGGGGCTGGTCAACACGGTCACTATTCCAGTAAATTCCCCTTGCCCTTCATACCCTACCTTGCTGTATCTCTTTTTACCTCTGATCAGTGAGTTGCTAGCCTATTTATCTATATCATACAGCTCTAGGTTAGATCTTGCTGACTACTTATTTTTCCTGGTGAACAACCCTCTGTCTATCTTCTTTGTAGCTTCAATGTCCAGTCTGTATCTATGGTCACCATGAAAATATCCTATTCATACCTTAATACTTTCACTTTTTTCTGAATTCTGCCAACCCTTGCTGTGAACACCTTACATGGTAATACTCATGTGCAGTTAGATATTGTTGTATTTATAACCTTCTCTTATCCTGGCAAATGATAGCTCATCTTTGCACACCTCCCATACCTAGCCCTACATGTGGTTACCATGGTGCCTGCATCAGACACTGACCCCATTGAACACTGCTTAATGCACGCTTACTGTAGAGAAAGTAATAAAGAAGGGCAGTGGAAAGTCATGGTGTGAGTCAATTGTCTATCTATTGCCAGCAGATGAATAGGTAGCTGGCTCATTAGGTTAATTCAAAAGATGTGGATTTGGCTCTAATTTTGAAGTGGCATAAACATGCTTCATTGTGCTACAGTCTTTAATTGTGTACACTCAGGCAGAGAGCTGTTCATTGTAAGCAACAAAGAACGTGTGACAGAACCAATTCTCTTCTTTTCATTCATCACAGGCTATTTTCCAAGTCAAGGTATCAGTAGGGAGACCTGGCATAGTGAAATCTCCACCTCCATATTTAACACTGTTCTGCTAGGACAAGATTGATTTCTGTTTCTTATGTTATTCTTGTGAAGGCAACAATAAAACCAGAACAGGTAAAGATTTCTAGTACCTTTGAGTTTTAATGTGCTGGGCATTCCTTGGTGAAGTTACTGAATATTGCTTTCTCCTTTTCTACCTCCTGATTACAATGTTTGCAGTATTCATGAAATAGACTATCAAATAGCATTTTATACTTATATCTAGGACAAAACAATAGCAATCAAGGTATTAAACAAGTGCTTTCTTCTAAATGCTACTTTAAGTTTATAGAGTTGCTCTCAAGTTTCAGGAAAAATTTCATAATGCAGCTGTTACTGGAAAATGTAAGTTAGATGTTTAAGACATGCAATATGTACCACACTTTCTGAAGCCTATCCCTTTATTGAAACTTGAAAGGACATAATTTTACACCCAAAAGAGCATGTCTGATTTACTGAATCGTGCATTTATAATACAGTCCATTTGCTACATTGTAACAGTTATAAAATTCTGGAAGGTTTTTGATGTGTCTAGCTCATGACAATACATTTTTGTCATCTGACTTTTGCTAATTCTGATCCTCAGGGGAAATTGCACATCCTGGGCTAACCTTATGCTGCCGTTTAAACACCCTGTATTTCCAGCATCTGTCTCTCATCTCCAACCACTAATGAGTGCATCTGCTCTGACCCAGATGTCTTGTATATCTTACATCACTTAATAACCAAGTATTATCATTCCCATGCCAGAGATAATAAAACTGAATATGATACTATCAAAATTCAAAATTATGAGCTTTATGGACAAAGTGACTAATAAGAGGGGGATACTAGAAAAAAAGCAAAGGGCAACAGATGTTCTTTGAATTATATTTAAAGTAAATTAGTGTTTGGAACTCAGTGTTGAAACTGAATGTTTTAACAGGAGTTTAATACACAAAACACACATATTTTTAACCAGTGGAAATTACAGAGTTCAGACTGCCACACCGAAAGTCATATCACATGGCTGGCAAGATGGCTCAATGGGTAAACATGTTCGCTGAATGACCTGAGACTAACCCTTAACAATAAAAACAACTCTAGTATCATTGAGCTGTCCGGACAACATGTGAGTGTGTTTCCCAAACACCTTTTTCTGACATGATTAAAAGGATGTGCTGAATAGAGAATTACATGCTTGGTAGCAAGAGATCATTCACTTTTAAATGTTGCAAACACGATACCAAATTTCATCTGGGCACAACTACTTCACCAGTCTCACAACCTTGAATGAAAAGACAATAGGCTGGTGACCCCGCAATTCCACAGCCAGAAGCCTCTATGTTGGTGCTGGCGGCTGAACTCCTAAACTTGCTGATTAAAGCTGAAGAGATCACTTGAGAGCACTTGATGGCGAAGTGAAGGATGAGTGCAGAGCAGCAGAGCACTGATCTGGGGCTGAGCAACAGGAGAGATATGGAGACTGACACAGGTGTGCACGCCAAAGGGAAATGTGTCAGATTCACAGAATTTCAACAAGTGTGTTTTCCAATTAGTTATCCTTGTAATTTTCCTGTAGTTATGGTAGTGAGGAAAATTATTCTTTGCTTCCCATAAGAAAAACACACAATTCACAATTATTATGTATACAGTGTATGTTGAAAGAATATGCACGGTAGCTAATACACAAAAAGCACCTCAGAGACTAATATTATCTAAAAATTTAAATACGAGCAATTCTTGTTATTCTGTTTGCCCCAATCTTAACTCAAAGAATATCTAAGCCGGGCGGTGGTGGCTCACGCCTTTAATCCCAGCACTCTGGAGTCAGAGCCAGGTGGATCTCTGTGAGTTCAAGGCCAGCCTGGGCTACAGAGTAAGTTCCAGGAAAGGCGCCAAAGCTACACAGAGAAACCCTGTCTCAGAACCCCTCCACCCCCCAAAAAAAAGAAAAGGAAAAGAAAAAGAATATCTAAGTATGCAAAGCAAAATACTAGTCAGGTCCTCCACTTAGTGACAGAACAGAGGGAATTTGGTGTATAGGTTGTAACTCTCTTGTTACAAATAAATTCAAGATCCTACCTAACAGTGATGTGATTTTCACCATAAACCAAATTCAAATTACAGTTGATAAAATTTCTGATTTTAGAATTATTTTCATTAACTCACTAGTAAGAAAATTAATTGTTAGGGAAGCCTTAAATGTTTTCTTAGAGATAATACTTAAGTGGGAGACTGAAGAGATGGCTCAAGGGATAAGAGTAATGGCTGTTCTGGGAGAGGAACTGAGTTCAATTCCCAGCACCCACATTGAGCTGCTCACAAGTACCTGTAATTCCAGCTCTAGGGTATCAATGTCCTCTTCTGAACTCAGTGGGCACCTACACTAATGCATGCTTATGTACATACATACAGACACATGTATAACTTAAAAATAATAAAAATAGATCTTTTGAAAACTGAATGTAAAGAGTAACTATTTTATGTGTTAATAACATAGAAACACGCTAGAACATCAGTGTTTGTTGCAGGAGATAGCCCAGGTACCGCATTTCTGGGACTTCAGCCCTATAGTCCAACATCTTTCTTTCTGCGAGTTTTAGTTCCACATTGGCTTTTTAGTCTTACAAAATTTGAAATTAAATATAAATACTAAAAAGTATGTGTGGTAGTTTGAATGTAATTGGCCCCCATAATTTCATAGGGAGTGGCACTATGAGGAGGTGTGGCTGTGTTGGAGTGAGTGTTGTTTTGTTGGAGGAAGTGTGTCACTGTTGAGGTTTCCTATGCTCAGTATACTGCCCTGTATCTCAGTTGTCTTACTATTGCCTGCAAGATGTAGAACTCTCAGCTACTCCAGCACCACATCTACCTGCATGTCGCCACACTCTCTCTCATGATGACAATGGACTGAACCTCTGAAATTGTAAGCGATTAAATATTTTCTTTATAAGAGTTGCCATAATCATGGTGTCTCTTTACAGCAATAAAAACCTTTACTAAGACAGTATTGTAATCTCTTTTTTTATTAAGAAATTTTCTATTCATTTTACATATGAACCACAGATTCCTCTGTCCTCCCTCCTCCTGCCCCCCAGCCTTCCCCTCCCCCAGCCTACCCCCCATTCCCACCTCCTTATTCACTCTCTGATTACCATACCACCACTTCTAGTAATGTATGCTTTCTTGGGCTTCTGGGATTAATGGTCACATTACGTCCTTTTTTTTCCCCTAGCCTATCAAGCTAATACATTTATCTTTGTCTTAGACAGTTAATGTGACATTACTTAGCAAACTCAAAAGAAAAAAAAAGAATCCAGGCATTGAAAATCAACAGCCAATATCAAAAATAAACAAATGAGGAGCCATCAGATATTAGACATACCCTGAAAAAAGAAAAAAATAAGTTGTCTAAGATTATGGATCCAATTTCTTCTTTTTAGGGGATGCAGGGACTGTGCCTTTGTAAAAGTTCATAGATTAAATACCCTGAGTTCTTTCATACATGGGGTGTAAGGACAATGGTTGAAAGGGGGCTGGACAGATGGTGCATTGCTTAACAGCACTTGTTACTCTTACAGAGTACCAGAGTTCAATTCCTACCAACCACATGACAGCTCACAGCTATCTAACTCCAGTTCCTGGGAGATCCAGTGCCTTCTTATACTTTCCACAGGCACACACACAATATGTAATATGCTCGGGTGTACACACCTCTAAATAAATAAAAAAAATTAAAATGATGGCTGAAAGGAGAATGTATAAAAGAAACAAGAGATATATATATAATAAACTGTAATATAAACGCAGAGTGTTGGTCACTACAGAAATCTGGGAAAAGCCATGACTGGCAGGTGGTTATGGATTGGTGGTTTCTGAAGGCTGGAGGATTTCCATTCCTGGGCAGTATTAGAAAGAGCATTCACACACTATCCCAGTCCCTTGTAAATATGTATATCCATACTTAAATGCTCTTCAGTGTTCACAGTTGGCTTGCTGACATTTTGTGATAAACAGAATCCACAATGTATTAGTAATCTTAATAACTACTACTACTCATTGATTAGACTATCAACCTGATATAGGTACTCATCACCCGTCTCTAACTTCCAAAGTAGAAGGCATTAATTCAGGCTAATAACTTAATGGCTGTCCATAATAGTCTTTTTATCAGTTTGCATTGACTCACAACGCCCCATACTCTATTTTCTGATCCTTTACAGCTAGAAAGACTGCAAGGAGGTTCTTGTTTCCTTTTGTTTCTTCGATATATTGTTAGCCATGGCTCCCACTGCCAAGTCTGCCATTGTCTTCAGGCAAAACTTTAAAAATCACAAGAATAAACTGGGCAGTTCCCTCCTGCAGTCTCAACTCTTCACCAGTTTCCCTCAGCTCTGTGTGCCTCCAGTTCCTTCAAATTGTTGCACTTTTAAAGAACATTTGCACAGCCGACTCCACTGTTAACTGAGTGTATTCTATTCAGTAACAGCTACTCAGTCCTCAGAGAGACCAGAGGAGGTTGGTTTGGATAACTGAATAATCAATAAATCAACACCTCTCTCCCTCTTCCTCTTCTGCTTTTCTTCCCTCCCAATGCCTTTCTCTCTAACAGGATCTTAATATACAAACCGTGCTGGTTTTAAAACCGAGAACTATCTGCCACAGATTTCCAAAGGCTGGGATTCCGGGTGTGTGCCAGTGTCCTCAGCAACTTCCCATTTTCCTGCAAGCATTTTTATGTCATTTAAGTACCAGGTAATATAATGTTCATGTATAAAATACTTCCAAAAAGTCAACAGTCAAGATTTCTGTAGGTAAAAATAATATTAATGTATTCAGCTCAACAATTTCCACTATTCAACTTTTACTAAATTTATTTTAACTGACCTACAAGGTCACAAAACTATACATATAAATTATTTATCATGTGATATTTCAATTCAGGTATATGTTATGTAATGTTAAAATTGGGTTCAGTGTGTTTATTAGTGCAAAGGTTGAAGATGACATGTGAAGATTTACTCAGGGGTGCTTGCGTCATTTCAAACAGATCAGTTAATAACTGCTTTCATTCACTAAGAAAAAAGACAGAAAAACGGCACAGAGTTGCCAAGACTCCACCTTCAGACTGGGCTGCAGTGAAGGTTGCATTGGTTCTGAGGGTTCTGGCTTCCTGGATGGGGCAGCTACTGAGTTATTGTTCTTCTGCAGCCCTTATTGCACTGCCCAAACTCCTATCTGGTTAGGCCATCTCCCTCCTCTCTCAATCCAGGACCAGTCTCTCTCTCTCTCTCTCTCTCTCTCTCTCTCTCTCTCTCTCTCTGTATGTGTGTTCTATTCATTCTTTTCCTCTAGCTCAGACATGGGATTTATATAATCCAAACATGAAGCTTTGGTGCTGTTTTAATTTGGGCTTTTGAAATGCATTTACCTCTAGCATACAGTAAATTATAGTTCATATCCTTATTTTATGTCCTTTCTTACTCAAAAATTACTTTTACTTTTAATTAAAACACTAATATTTTAAAATTTCTTTTTTTAATTTTATGTTTTCAATTTTTCACAATGTATTTTGATAGTAGTCTCTCTCAAATCCTTCCCAGATTCCCCTGCAACTTCATGTTCTTTCAACCTCTTAAAAGCAAGGCAAAAAAAATTTTTGAAAGCACAAAAAAAATAAATAAAAGTAACAGCAACAAACATGGAGTCTAGTTTGTGTTGGCCAACCACTCCTGAGAATGGGGTCTTTTTCCTCTCCTAGAAGGTGTCAATTAAAAATAGCTTTTTGATTAGAGGTGGGACTTTGTGCCCAATTCCTCTTCTCCTATATTATCTTTCATTCTGGATACTTGCTTGTCATGAAACCATTAGGATAAGAGACTGTTCACATCATGAAAGGTCCAAATGTGGGTACTTTGGCTATAGTACATGCAAACATTCCAAGTGAAAGGTGTATGATGTAAAAAGGCACACAAGTGTTAGATCTCAGCTCTCACTAGAGCTTGAAAGGTTACTAGGAGCTATTCATCCAACCCTAGGACCCTTGACATGTCCCAGGAACAGAGACGCTATACTTTCAGCTAATTTTGTAGTTCATCTTCATTTTCCAAAAGAATATGAACAGAAGTATCTTAACGTTTTTCAAAGCATGTTGTTCAAAGTATCTTATTTGACTCATAAGCTTTTTTCCCTTTTTTTTTCCCTGTGAAAATGTAAAGATGTGTGAGTGGTTTCTCTGTCTTCTCAAACCACCAACCAATCACTGTAGATATACCATGACAATATATGGAGTTGAGAACACTAAGGCACCATGATGGTTAGTTCTCTCCAGTACAGAGAAAATACCTTAAGCCATGCCTGGAGTAGGTAAGCTGAGCAGGGTGCTTATAGAAACTAAGTCCTCAAAAGCACACCCATTGAAGATTAACTTAGGTAAGTTTGTTCTTAGTTATTATATTAGTTACTTTTCTCTTTCTGTGGTAAAACACCATGACCAAGGCAACTTATACAAGAAGAGTTTAATTGACCTTATGGTTACAGAGGGTTAGAGTCTTTGTTGGTGGAGTGAAGTCATAGTATCAGACAGTGAAACTGCAGCTGACAGCTCATGACTTAATCCACAAGCAGGAGGCAAAGAGAAAACACTGGAAAAGATGGGAGGATTATACCCTCAAATCCGACACCTCTTCCAATAAGGCCACATCTCCCAATCCTTTCCAAACAGTTCCACCAAATGGAGATCCAAATATTCCAACATATGAGCCTATGGAGTCCGTTTACTTTCAATCTACCAGAGTTGTTATATTGTACATCCTTTCCTTTTGAAATTTTGTCTTTGAAAACATGGTAGTTGATCAGGGAGACTGCACGGTCCTCTTAGCTTGGTGGTTTTTTGAACTGGTAACAGTGGGAGTAGGGGTGTCTCTGACTCTTTTGCCTGCTCTTGGGACCCCTTTCCCCACTCAGCCTTGATGTGAGGGTTTGTGCCTAGTCTTATTATATCTTGTTATGCCTGTTTGATTGATATCCCTGGAAGGTCTGCTCTTTTCTGAAAGGAAATGGAGGAGCAGATCTGGGGAGAGGTGAGGTGGGGGGATCTGGGAGGAATGGAGGGAGGGGACACTGAGGTCCAGATGTACTGTATGAGAGAAGAATAAATAGTACAGAATAGAGCAGAATAAATAGAAGGAAAAGAAAAGAAAAGAAAAGTTTACAGTTGGATGTTGTCATATACCAGGTAGTGTTGGATTATTTTTAGTCCTGCAGAGACAGAGCTTGACACCATGCCATCCAGGCTGCCAAGTGACCCTGACAGACATCCCAAACCATATAGGACAGACAGTTGGTAAGATAACTGGGTACGTTATGCTATCAGAATACCTACTATTTCTAAACTGACATTTTGCTGTATTCTTATGAGCTTTGAGCCACTTTGCACAGATTAGCTTATAAGACCTGTTTTTTGTTTTTTGTTTTTTTTTTTCTGCATTGGGATTCAAGACCTTGCTGCAAAATTCAACAGTCTATTTGCAAATCTTTAATAAATTTCACTCTATCTATCCTGGACCTACCTTATGTTGGGTTTTGGTCTCACAGTATCTTTCTGACTTTGGTGGCTGGATTCTTATATCCTGGAAGTTATTTTTTCCAAACAAACTCTATTGTCATGAAAATGTATTTCCAAACATGAGCAGAACCTCGAAATATTTTCTGTCTTCAATCCCTTGGGTGACTAATCAAGTTTAGCCAAACCCAGTGTTTCACAGATGTAAGCATATTAAAGTGGATTGCTGTTCTCATCATAATTTATGAGCAAGGAACCATCCCAAACTGTGCAGTGTAAAATCAAAAGATATTTGTTCAGAGTCAGATGATTAGAATTTGAAAACAGAAATAGAGGCTCCTTCTCTGTATTGCCAGGTTTTTTTTCTGGGCAGGTTTGAAGCCTGGAAATAAGATGATGGCTTGAAGTCTGAAGGCTGTTAACACGTGTTCATTACTATACCCAACACCAGGTCTAGGAGGACTCAAAGACAGGAGCTGCTAAGCAGAGAACCGACACTTGGCACAACTACACAGATTAGTTTCTGCAAATTTGGTGGCTTTAGCTTAGATAAACTTCTTTTTTGGCCATGTGCATCTTCAATCATGACTGTTTCTACAAACACACTAAGAGATGATGAACCTCTCCAACAGAGATATCCATTGTCTCTCCTGTAGTGTTCTACAGGTTAAAAGTGAATCACAGTCAACCAAGCTTTGAGGAGAAATTTGCTATGGACTTTCAAAGGGAAGATTTTTCAAGAAACTTATGACAAAAACCTGTCATGACTGAGAAGCACAACTACCCAAATGTTCCACAACCTTCCAAAATGACTCCCTTACCTGGAGACCAAATATTCAAACAAATGAGACTATGAGAAACATTTCACAGTCAGACCATATCTGAAATTATGTGCTGCGTATGCATGTTTTCACTTTGAATAGGTCTAAATTTTTATCTCAGAGGTTAACAGGATGGGATGATTGCACATATTACTTCTATAGCTGTATATATAACTATGGTATTCATAATTTTTGAAGTTTCTCACACTTAAGTAGTACATGATGTTTAGAATGGAGCCCTTAAATAAAAACAAAAATGAAGTGGAAGCATAAAGAGGCTAAAAACAAACATCATAATCAAAGGCATCTTTGGAGAAGGTACCTACAAAAAAAAAGATCTTACAATGTAAGCTATAGAACACACACACACACACACACACACACACACACACACACACACACACACACACAGAGTGGATTAACTTTCTTTCTGTTTTGTATCTGGCACTTAAATGATGTTTGTATAACTCAGAGAAATTTTTCATCATGAATCAGGAGCTCACTCTTGCATTTCAGCAGATGGCTCTAATACTGTGAAAAATTCACTTATCTTTCTCTTCTTACGTGTTTTTTTTTGTTCAATTATAACAAAGCATGAATGTATTTTAGTTGTGATTTGTGTGTATTTTTTAAAATGTCTTTTCATGAAAATACAAAGTATCCCCAACAAAAGAGACTGACAAGGTCCTTTGAGTTATTATGATCATTGTTTAGCAGTAATATTTATTTTTACTGGATGGTTATAGGCAATATACTGTCCTAACAGAAAAAGAATATAATATATTGCATTGACTGCTCATCGCTCACATTTTCAGTGGTCTCTGTGTTTTAAGCACACTGCTAAACTGATTTCTGAAATGTAAGTTGATGCCTAGGTTTGTTATCAAAATTAGAAAACAAATGTTTAATACATCAGCAATAGTGGCTATTGAAGATGCTGGTAACACACATATACGGGCATGTATATTCCCTTTAGAGGGATAGAATCAGGAGAGGACTCTTCTAGAACAACGACATTGACCTTACAGAGGGCCATGAATATGAGACGGCAAGGAGAGCTCCAAGCAAGCAGGGTGATGGACAGTAAGGAGAAAGGAGGAATGGCTCCTCGTAGGTGAGCCAGAGAACTCAGGGGGTGGAGACACCACAGAAAGGCTGGCATCTGAGTGTGGAAATGCTTCAATGAACAGTCACTCACTACGTTGGCTGGAGGAACTAGGATTATTGAAACTGTGCTTCAGTATTAGCTTGGAAGGGGGAATTTGCATTAAAATGAAATGTGAGGGAATGTGGCACATGTAAACAGTCTCAGTGCTTTCAGAGTTATTTCCTTGCCAGTAGATCTTGGAAAGATGCTGTCTCTGCAAAATACAAAATGCTCTCTAACACTGAAATGAGTTTAGTTCACTTCTAAAATGTGTACAAACAGTTCTTTTTCCTTCCTGCTCAGTAAAGGGAGGGAGAAAAGCACACATCAGGATCTTTCTTTTAAGATTTTGGTATCATTCTCTCTCTCTCTCTCTCTCTCTCTCTCTCTCTCTCTCTCTCTCTC
>CABHPR010134244.1:63596-86956 GCA_902168415.1 Peromyscus melanophrys | reverse complement strand
CCCCCCCCATTCCCTTGCTCTGTGCCTACCCTTTGTGGTTCTGTGGATTGCAGCTTGGTTATCATTGACTTAACAGCTAATATTCACATATAAGTGAATACATTCCATATTTCTTTTTCTGGTTTTGGGTTATCTTAGGATGATTTTTCACGTTTTTTGTTTTTTGTTTTTTTTTAATGGTTGAGTAATACTGCATTGTGTAAATGTACCTATGATGGCTATTCTTGGTTGTCAGTGTGACTACAAATGGAATTAATTAAAACCTAAATTGCTAGTCACACCTGTGAGGGATTTCTTTCTTAATTAAATCATTTTAAGTGAGAAGACCCACTTCTAATCCTGATCTTCGAGGTGGGAAAATATAACTTCAATGGATTAAGGAAAATCCTCCTTTAATCTGGGCCACCATTGGACTGATAGTCCTAGGTTTTATAAGAAAGCAGGTTGATCAAGCAATGGAAAACAAGCCAATAAGCAGTATCCTTCCATATCCTCTAATAAGCCCCTGCTTCCAGGTTCCTGCCCTGGTTGATTTCCTGCTCTAATTTCCTTCAATGATGGACTATGATATGGAAGCAAAAGCCAAATAAGCCCTTTCCTCCCCAAGTTGCTTTTGGTCATAGTGTTTCATCATAGCAATAGTAACCCAAAATAAAACAGTAGCACATTTTCTTCATCCATTCTTCTGTTGAGGACACCTAGGTTGTTTGCAGTTTCTGCCTATTATGAATAGAGCAGCAATGAACATGCTTGAGTAAGTGTCTCTGTGGTAGGATGAAACAACCTTGGGTATGCCCAAGAGGGGTATAGCTGGATCTTGAGGTAGATCAACTCCAATCTTCCTAAAGAAGGGCCACACTGATTTCCATAATGGCTGCACAGTTTTGCACTCCCACCAGCAATGGTTGAGTATTCCCCTTACTCCACATCTTCACCAGCATGACCTATCACTTGTTTTATTGATCTTAGCCATTCTGATAGGTACAAGATGAAATCTCAAATAGTTTGGATTTGTATCTCCCTGATGACTAAGCATGTTTAACATTCCTTTCAGTGTTTCTCAGCCATTTGAGGTTCCTCTTTTGAGAATTCTCTGTTTAGATCTGTACCCCATTATTTAATTTTATTGTTTGCTTTCATGATATCAACTTATTCTAGTTCTTTATATATTTCAGATATTAGCCCTCTATTAGATGTGTGGTTGGTAAAAATCTTTTCCCATTCTGTAGGCTGCCGCTCTGTGCATGCATGCTTCTTCAGTGAAGTATTTTAATGAGCTTTCTGAATTATTTATAAACTTTGCCATTCACTCTAGGAGGCTGTCCTTACTTCCATTCATTTTTTCCCTAGTCTATTGAGAAACAGAATCCTTTTCAGAAAGAAGTGGGGATAAACAAAATTACATAGAGCTTATCACTAAATCAGATAAGTCATTATATTATACAGGGTGCATACAATATAGAAAGGTTGATGAGATGGCTCAGAAACAAATATTTCTCTTACAGGGGACCTGAGTTCAGTTCCAAGCATCCATATCAGCTACTCACACAGATTGTAAATCCAACTACAGAGGATCCAGATCCTTCTGTTCTCCACAAGCACCTACACTAACAGGACCATACCCATACACAGACACTCAGGCATACACGTAATCAAAGAATATAAATCTTTAAAAATAAAGAATTTGTATACTACTGTATTCTGCTGTGACAGACAGGATTTTTTTCCTTCAAAAATTGGAGAACCAGAAATTTTAGTATCTGACAAAAAAAAAGCCTGCCTGTTTCCTTTCACAGAGTAATAGTGAATCAAAGCAGCAGCCCCATAAAGAGCCTTCCATTTCTCCTACTGTGTGTGGATATGAGAAAGGAAGTGCTTGTTTTTGAAAACACTCCCATGCTACTATGATGTCAGCAGTACGAATTACGACTACAAGCAATTAGAGGGGAAAAGTCTTTCGGGTGCCATTTTGGCTCTTTGTAAGCATGGCTATAAAAATAAACTGCATGTCTGGACATGCTTAGTCATAACTTTTAAGGTTAAGAATGAAGAGAGAATAGAAATGCTATCAGGAGCATAAACATGCTTTTCATTCTCATGTGTGAAGTTCAAATTATTTTCCACACCTCCAACTATGAAGAGTTGATATCTTTTAATCTGCCATTTCTCTAAAACAGCATACTATCATTTCATGCTGCTTAAGGCCAAGACACTAAGAATATTGTGTCTGGTTCTCTTTGTTCTCCTGAGTTTTCACTGAAAATGATCTGTTGATATAAAAATAAGATTGTGTCTTCTTCCCCACATTCCATGCATGGTAGCACGGCTTGTGACATTACCCAAGCAAAGATACTCCAGAGAGCTCCAAAATACTGGGGAAGCTGGGCCCATGGCAGTCAGCCTGTGTGCCAAATAAGCTTCCTGGGGTGACACTCAGCATCTATTATTCCTTAGACTGGGAAAACTGAAAAGGATAGGTCAAATAGAATGAATCATGAAAGAAGATTTTATGCTTTCTCCCTTCTCCCAGCAGAACATTTTGTTTGTTTGTTTGTTTTCTGAATCAGAGAATGTCTTCTAAAATCTGGATTCTAGAGCGTCGTCATGAAGGTTCATTTGATATCATCTGCTGCTCAAGTTTTTTGCATCTTCTCATCAGAATGGGTCATGATTTATTTTTTCCTGCTTGTGGAAAAATGGTTTGTAAATGATATATGCCAGCATGTCTCTCCTAGAAAAAAAAAAAAACATTTCTATATTCTGCCAACAGTTTTTCTTAAAAGAGACTCTTATGAGATTTAATCTTCCATACTTCACTGCATGTCTCATGTTGGGATTGGCATGTATTAGAGTCATTTAAGGATGGTTCTCTCTGCTACATTAGATTGGGGGCCTGTGCATGCCAAGCTCTTCCCATCACTCATTCTAGAATATCAGTAATGCCTAAGCCAGTATTTCACCCATAGTAGGTATTAGAACTATAAGATGAAATTGTATTGAACAGGGAGCCTACAGAGAAAATAATATATATCATGCTAAGAAGAATTTAGTGTAAAAATGTATTTAATTGGCAAACTACTATGCCTGCCTATGGACTTAGAGACAAGACCATGTACAATGAGCTGCTTGCTTCTGTCCTTATAAAATATGGTTGATAAGGAGGGTATTATCCCTTTTGTGTAAAGACCCTCTCTGCTCAGGAGTGGGAACAGAGGGACTTGTTAACTGGAGACACAATTTGATGGCACTGCCTTCAAAGATTTGATCTACTTAGAATCCAAAGTAAGTAGCACACTAAATGAGTTCAAGCTTTGTCCCTAAATGTAAGGAAGATTCCTAATGGCTTAAGGAACAAGTGAGAACAAATTACATGGTAAGCAGGAAGCTGAGGTTTGCCTTGGTATGTTCTGGTATGAGAGTTACCAGGTCAAAGAGGAATCTTTGAAATGAGAATCACTTCTTATTTAAATGGAATACATGCAAAGTTTTGCCTTGGTGATTTATAATCTATTGAGAATTTGTTTGATGTTATGTTGCCATATACTGTTTTGAGGATATTCCTAAAGCGATTGTTTTCCTGGTGAATGATGATTTTTATATTTGCATTTTATCTCTTCCCAAGATATGCACTTTATTCACTAATAAGGACATATAGTGTTTTAACCACATTATTTTGCAGCTCCCTGTATGTGTTTTTATTGGGTACTTATTGCTAAGGTGACATCCTGAGAAGTATGTATCTAAACTAAATAGATTTTCTTTCAAAATCACGTTTTTCAAGAGGCTTACTTCTAAGATCCTACCAGTGTCGAGGTCACACCCTGAAAATAAGTTAGGCCAACTAAAAAAAATTTTTTTGAAGCCCACTCAGGTATTATTAGATTTGATACAGCAGTTTGGACACACTGGATTTTATTTCAGTTTATTACATATCTGGGGATAAAAAAATAACTATATTTTTCCAAATAAATATCTTTCTCAGCTTCCCATCATAAGTAGATAGTATTTTATCTCATCTCTTGCCTATCTCATGTACCACCTCTTGAAATGGAAGTCTTCATTTAAATTACTATTGTAGTCCTTGGAACAGGCATTACAGAACAATCCCTGGGCTAGTGAGAGTTACTGAGACTTTGTTCACTGCACTGTGCTCTGGACTGTGCCAGTGGTAACCAGAGAACTGGGGAGTTAGTAACCATCAGAGGAGGAAAGTCAGGGGATGAGGTTCTGTCAGAAGAAGGGCATGGCCAGCACAGAGGAAGACTTGGGGGTGCTGATGAGTGTCAGAGCAATGCACAGGGAAGAAACAAAGCATAAGGTTCACAAGACAGAAAGTGATCTGGAATTACAGAACAGCTAGACTGGTTAAAAGGGGACCAAGTTTCCAGGTGTGAAACACAGAGACATCACCCCTGGAGGTGGTAGTCCTGTCCAACACAGGAAGCAGACACCTGTGAGCAACATGTTTCCTCTGAGACCGGGCTGCATCAGCTGCATCTCGCAGCATGTCTTGAAAGAAGTGTGATGCTTCATTTCCCAACCTGCTGATGTTGACTGCATTAGTTGCTAATTAAGTCACTCACCTTTGGAGCTCACTCAGGCTCACTGCTCTGATTTCTTCATCTGTAAAATAAGGGTTAGACACTGTTATCCACCTCACAGGTACCTCTGGGAAATTACCTGACTCCATAAAGTACTTGAGCTCACTTCTGTAAGGAGCAATCTCTAATATAGAAAGTTGTTGCATTTTTGCAGCATGTTGACTGTTGGAAGAGATACATACCATTAAATTCTTATGTTTATATAACTTCCTTCCTTCCATCTACCACCAGTATCTGCTTCCAACTTTGTTACCTTGTTAATCCCTCTGTGGTCAATATTGTTTTAAACTTGGTGGTTCACTTGTGTGGTACACCTGAGCATGTGGGTATTATCTCTGTCCATTGTCACTTCATTAATTGACAAAGTGGAAATTCAAGCAGTGCAAATCATGGTGATGATAAGGAGAGGAACATTTTCTCAGTTGTTTTTGTGCGTCTTCTTTTCAAGAAGAATGTCCTTACTTTTGAGTTTTAGGTGGAAGAAAATTTGACAGAATAGAACCCTTAATTGGAGTTTTAAGTAGGAACCAATTTAGTGTACTGTTCATAATTTCACATCAACCCGCACATAGGATCTTTTCAAGTGAATTCAGGAAACAAATCAAATATCTGTCAAGGAAGTGAATGGAGAAAGGGGAGAAGAAGACCATTGGCAGGAAGTATAGGATTCAGTTTTGTGTCATCCTTTGTAAAACACATGCAATGTCTGGAGTTATAATACAAAAAAGAATTAGACACACATTTAAAAAAATATTATTAGTGTGTGTGTGTGTACATGTGTGCATGTATGCACACACATGTCAAAATGGGCTGTGGAGGTCAAAGGACAACTTTTGTGGATCGGGTCTCTCCTTCCACTTTGTTTTGAGGCAGTCTCTCTTGTTCCTGAGGCCTTTATACCCCGACTGAACTGTCCCCAAGATGCAGATCACTCTCCTTTCTCTGCCTCTCATCTCATGCTAGGGTTACAAATACACATTGCTGCATCTGGATTTTTTTCTATGGGTGTCCAGGGTTCAAACTCGGGTGGGCAAGATTTCATGGCTAGCACACTTGCCCATTAAGCCATCCCACCAGCCCTTGATATACTTTTTATTCTCAAAGAGCCTACAAAGTCTGTCAGGTGAAAGATGACATGTATGTTGGGCTCTGTGACCCAAGAACCCAATGTTTACTTGTCATGCTCATTTTTTTCTCTCCCTGAAACAGATCAAAATGAGCAAATATTATAATGGTGAAAGGCATTTTTTTTTATAAATACCTTAAGAGAGTTGTACAATTTGATGAGTCAAGAAATATAGAAAAACATGGGAGGGCTGTCAGGCTCAGTCTTCTAAGGCTTTGTGGGCAGAGAAGACTCAAGCAAAGACTTCGACACAGGACTATTCTCTTGAAGTGTGGGAAGCACGATGTGCAGTTGGGTAAAAGGGCAGCGGTGAGAAGACAGTGAAAAGCAGATCAGCTGTTTCAGTCAAGACTCATGAGAACAAAATAATTAAAATGGATCCGAAAATTTAAACGATGAAGGCGATTAATGTGAGCGTTGAACTGTTTGGCAATGAGCGGAGAGATCAGAAGACAAAACTGACAGGACTCATTCTGGTGCCATTAGCACAACCAGAAGAGCCAAGAAAGAAGAGCTGGATGGACAGAGAGATGAGGAGGTTAACCAGGGACGTATTAAGTTGAAAGCGCTGGCAGGACATTCGATATCAGAATGCATGTGAGCCTCTTAGTGGAAAGAGCATTCGCACACACAGGAGATGACTGAAACCTTGGAATTGCTGCAAGAGAAAGTCTTTGACCACAGAGGATTAAAGTCATTTTCCTGAACCTCTCACTAAGAAAACAAGAGCACACAAACAATGAATGGACAGAAATGAGGTTAATGTCCTGGAGTGTGGCATGGGGGTGGGCAGAGAGTGTTAAAAATGAAAGACTGTACAGGACTTTCACTGTTACAAATAAATGTGGAATCTAAGAAGAGATGCCAAACTCGGAGACGAAAATGAAATGTGACCTTTCCTGAGAGCAGAACAGAAGTGAGAATTAAAGACATGCGTAATAGATTAAAGAGGGAACATGGAGGGAGAAAATTGAGACAATGATCAGGAGACTTTTTAATCATCATGTTTGGTAGCAAGAGGAAAGAGAGAGAATTATATGAATTGTGAAAATGCCCTTAGAAGTGAACCACTCTACTTCTCAGTTTAGGGAACCAGTGAATTTTAGGTAGCTTTGTAAGAACTGTGACACTTCGACAGGCCTGTAAATGGCAAGAAAAATCCCAGTGTGTGACAAGGGAACAAACTGAAAACCAAGAATGGAATGTGGGAGCTCCCTGAGCAAATGGGGAGACATAGTACCACGGACATAATTGAGTTGTCCAACTTTGTAAGCTCTATTGCATACCCAGGTGGTTGTAGCCATTAGTAGGGTCTCCAAATGGCTCAGAAATGGTTTTGAGGACAATCTCAGCAGTGGCAAGTCTTTTTATGATGCAGTTTTGTGGGTTTGGCCTGTCTTTCCAAAGAAAAATTACCTTACAATCTCTGTTATCTTTGTCTTGCAAACATCACAGAAATGGAACAAGTAAGGTCTCTGTAAGACTTCTTCCTGAGAAAGAACCCACACTCCCACAGTGCATTCAGCAAGGAGTGGGAAGGAATTCTTCTAACACTGCCCCGCCTTACACATTAACAACAGGAATCAGGTACAAGTGTTTCAAGGCCTGAGAAGTACAGAATGATATTTCTGGTATTGTCCAAGGCTCTTCTAATCTATATGTAACCACCCATGTGAGTTAAACTTCATAAAAGTTTCTTTATTTCCATGTGTAAGAAAGGATATATATGAGGCTTCATTTTGCAAATAAAACCATATTCAAATGCTACAAAACAATGCTGTGACTGCATTATTATCAGAACCTCATCATAAATATGATGAAAGGGTATTTTCACACTTACTTTCATCAAACTGAAACATGGCACAAATAAGTCTAAATTCTAGTTCAACGACGGCACAAGTGACTAAAACAGCAACAACAACACATCAAGGGGCCCGTGAAATGGCTCAGTGGGTAAAGGAGCTTGTCACCGAGCATGTTAGCCTGGGTTTGATCTCTATAATCCACATGGTGGGAAAGAAAGAACCAAAGTTGTTCTCTGACTTCCACACGAATTCTGGGCTCCTCGCCCCCATTCCCCGCCTCTCTCTTACACACACACACACACACACACACACACACACACACACACACACACTCACACACACACACACACATACATGCAAATAAATGTTTAAAAGGTTTATAAGTTCATTGAATAGGTAAGTGCAATATTTGTTCTAAGAACTATTACTCAAAATTAGATTCTAAAGTTATTACAGGAATGTAATGGTACAGCACTAACCCAAAGCCAATTGAAGATGCAGTTTGAAAGTAGGAGCTGCACTTCAGAAAATACATTAAAATTGAGAATGAGGTTAAGAAAAACACAGTGCCATCACAGAAGCAGGATTGAAGTGTGCTGTGGTAGACTCCTGGTTTTATTCACAAGGATACTGAGGCCCATGATGCCAAGGAACCCAATTTAATGAATAGTTACAGATGAAACTCATAAACTCCCTCAATACAGGAGTTATACTAAGCTGTGGTAGAGTTTATATTTTTATAACCGCTTAATTAAAGAAAGTCCAAACTCAATTTGAATGAAGCTTATGTTCAACCATTTTACAGTCAAGTGTTCAAAATATTTTTGAATAAGCAGGCATTGTTAAACTTTTATTAAATGTGACATGTTGATTAATAAAGGGAAAATTCCATTTAAAAAAACATATGTCAATTTCAGCATGGTTTAAAAAAATCAACTTACATTCTTCATAAAACCATACATTTCCTCATTCAATTAATTTTATTAACATTTATAGACTGAATTGTTGCAGGCGCTTTCAAGGCATTTTTACGAGCCTATGTTGGTCACACAAAATGAGCATGTTACAAGTAGAAACTGTGGGAAAGGGTATTTTTGTAAATGTTATACACTTCTGCTGTGGTTTTGCTCTTATAACTGATGAAACCATTGATCTTATGAGATTATCAATTAATTTGAAAGTAACAAAAACATTGTCATCAGCAATGAACTAAGACCTGTCATTGTTTTAAATGCACATTACACACTTAATATTTTATGGAAAGATAAGTTTTACACATGAATAACTCTGAGTCCTATTCATGAACAAGTATTTTATACATAAAATCTGGAATATTCAGGTACCTTCAGTGATATTTTTTGTAACAGGATTAGTTAATTTATTTCATAAAGACTTCTTTTAGTTGAATAATCAAAATTTCCAGGGCATAGTGGCTGAAGATCATAATTTCCAGGTCAAATGCATAGTAAGAACTTGCCTCTGAAAATATTTATTTAACTCAAATTTCATTTAAAAAATATTTTCTATTTCTTTTATATTTTAAGTATTTTTTCTTTTTGAATATATTTAAATATTTAACTAATTAATACATAATGGTTGTTTACACTGCAAGTTTAGATTTAAAGTTTTCTGTAGCATTTCTTCAGTTGGGGTTGTGGGTGTGATTTAGAGGTGATATACCTTCTAAAAAGAGCTGCTGTCTGTGCAAGTGTTCCTTGTACAACTCCCGGTGCTCATTACTTCATAAACTGTGAAGCTTTTGGGTTGGTAAAGTGTAGAAGAGTTGCAGGGAGCTGATATCCATCAATAAACCTTAAAAACAGCATAATGTGTATAAAACATCAACATTTAAAGTGAAATCATGGTGTTTTTTGAATGATTCACATACATTTTATTGTAACGTAAAGCTGTTTCTTTTTTTTTAAACTAAATCACTACTGACATAAAAAACTCTTTAGAATTTATTCCAAGAGTATTTAAAAATAAAAATGATCCTGCATTCCAGAAACAGCCCAAGAAGGAAAGGAACAATAGATTAAATACTTAAAAAAGCTGTTTGAACCTAAGTGTGGATCCCAATGCTCCAGAAGAGAGTGCCCTCTCTCCTCCTACCTAGGCCAGGCCTCAGGACTCTGGCTAACAGGGAAGGATAAGCCATCCTTTGCTCTTGGCTATTTCACTCCCCAGAGTAACTTCTTTGCTCTCATCTTTAGCCTTGTCCTCTTTTGCCCAGTGGCTCTCCAGCTACTCTGAAACTGACTTAAGCTTCCTCTTTGAGTGTTGTAAAAGTACCTGCAATCTCTTCCTGCTTAGACTCACCTGCGCCATTTCTCAGTTTGATGAAAGTAAGCAGGAAAATACCTTTTCATCATACCTATCAGTTCTGAAAATAATAGTCATTATATTATTTCGTGGCATTTGAATATGATTTTATTTCCAAGATGAAGCCTCATATATAACTTTTCCTGTACATGGAAATAAAGAAACTTTTATGAAGTTTAACTCACATGGGTGGTTACATGTATCCTAGAAGTGCATGGACAAATACCAGAAATATCTTTCTATACTTCTCAAGCCAGTGAAACACTTGTACCTGATTCCTGTTGTTAATGTGTAAGTGGGGTGGGGGGAGTTAGGTGAATCCCTTCCCACTCCTTGCTGAATGCACTGTGGGAGTGTGGGTTCTTTCTCAGGAGGAAGTCTTACAGAGACCTTACTTGTTCCATTTCTGTGATGTTAGCAAGACAATGATAATAGAGATATGAGGTAATTTATCTTTGGAAAGACAGGCCAAACCCACAAAGCTGCATCATAAAAGGACTTGCCACCACTGGGATTCTCCTTTTCTGAGCTTGGGAGCAGAGTTTCACACTTGCTTTTTGTCCCTAAGCCCTCCCTCTACCCTCTCTGATCTCTGCCTTCCTTTTCTTCCTCTGCCAATTCACTTACAGACCCTTTGTTAAGGCGTCCCTCTGTTTACCTTTTTTACTCTGACTTTCTCTCTCTACACCTGGGGTCTTGGATTACTGTGTGGAAGTAAACACTAGTTGGGGGGCATGTGCTTTCACTTTCTGATATGGTATCCATCTTTTGATGTGTATTTTTGTTTGGGGACACCTGCCAGCTCATGTTATGATGGTGTATAGAAGTCTAGATTTACCAGGCAGAAAATATCTTTCCCATTGACATACCCAGATGCGATTATAATCAGTTGGAAGTTTGGTGAGATAGAGGAACAAAGTGGTTACGTCACTAAGAGAAAAGGCATTTGGTCTATGAGGGTTAAACTGTGGTTTGAACACAGAACATAAGTTATATAGTTACATTGACTTACTGAGATGCAGGCCAACTGGAACATTAAAAAGCCTGAGAAACCTGGTTATCTTTATCTATCTCAACCAGCCCTTCTCTTGGTATCTTTATAGGTGGGTTGAGTTCACATACATAAAATAGGTTGAGTTTACATACATAAAGTTAACATTCTTTAACAAGGCATGCATTTCGATATTTCATTTTCCTGTAATATAGAGAATAAAATATACTTAAAACAGGGAGGCAGGAGTCCCAGGGAGAAGCCCAGAGAAAATGACAGGCTAAGTTTTTCTTTCTCTTTTTGATATCAAATCAAGAACAGACTCACAGAAAAAGGCAGGCAGCCTCTGAGACACCAACACAATGTATCATTTTCCCTCGGGAGAGGCTCCGTGTGGCTCACCAATTGAGCCTCCAGGCCATGCTAGATGTAGCGTTTATGAATTTGAACTTTTATGGAAACATTATTGGAATTGTTGTTTTCCAAATTGTGTTTTATATGTTCATCTTGTGCCTACTGGCTTGTTTCATGAGTCATTTATAATTCTTCACACTGGACTTTTGGCTGGACTTGAAGGGAAGGAAAAGCTAATATACAGCTAATGGCCATGCATTTTGGCAGGAATGGAAGAACAGAGATAGGCAAGTGTCTGAGACCCTCAAAGAGCATATGGCTCAGAGGCTATTGGAAGAGTGGAGATGTAAAGATCCTGAGATGGACATACTGAGACTAGAAGAGATGCCAAAGATGGTAGCAGTATTTTTAAAAGATGTTGATATTCAGTATTAAAATCCTATATTAGTGATTTCCTAAGCAACTGGAAATGTGGTCAACAAAACTGCTTTCTACCAGATTTCAAATTCTATGCAACCTCTCAGCTGAGGCCATTCTGAACAAGGTCTGGAGAAAGCCACCCCAGGTTCCAATTCCCTTCTCTCTCAGTTCAACGCTTAGAGACATTCTCCTCTTCCCTGTGCTCAACTGCAGTATGCATATAAATGAGAGACAAATTTACTTGTCTGCCTCCCAAATTGCCTTTCATTGAGTTTCACATATTCTGTTCTGTCACCGTGGAAGACGTTATGAGCTAAATATTCTATCTTGACTGAAATGCCACAGTCATTTATCTCTCCTTCTGAATAGTCTTTATTGCAGGATGGACACTCAGGAGGTTTCAAAGGATTTTTGAAAATATTTCTCCACATCTGATAAATTCTCACACATCTCTCAGTCCACTCCTTCTCCTCTCCCTTTGCTTTTCAAGCAATTTCTAAAAGCCTGGCATAGTGGTGCAAGCCTGTAATTTCAGCTCTTGAGATACTGAGATGGGGGCACTCATAACTCCCAGACCATGCAACCAAGGTCTCCATCGCATGAACTGTGTCTCTCAAACAACCAAATCATTTCTTTCTTTTTTTACTAAGTACTATTTGCTTCTCTTCTGTTTCGTAGAATCTCAGTCCCCAGCACCTTTGTGTTTTGTGCCTCGTGTGTCTGTCACTGTCAAATCACCCTCTGGAGGGCTTTTAATTGAGTCATTTTTATTGTTTGTTTTCTCTCTTTGGCTCCTCTTTGCTTAATGAACCAGGAATAAGGACCCCAGTCTCTGAGTTCACCTCTCAGCATAGTCCCTGAGTGGAGGCCACATCCTCTAGGCTGCTCTTAGAAGAGTGGTTACTTCCCCAGTCTTTCTTTTCTCCCTGGTGCACTGATGTTCCATAGCATTCTCCTTGTTTCTCTTAAAGAAGCTTTCAAGATCTCTCTCATGGAGTCTTCCTTGGCCAGGGACTCTCAAATCTCTGAAATCACTGGCTCAGGATAAAACACCCAGGTCTCCCTAGCCATAACACTTACTTCAATTTTTAAACGTGCTTGTATGCATGGTCATTTTAACGATTATATTTCTGCAAGCTCTCCACTAGAAACAAATAATCTTGGTAATTGACACGTAGGATTTATTTCCTGATAAAGGAATATATATATATTCTTGATAATCTTTGCCAGACATCTTTCCTGTGTGCCTGATCTACACATTCACAAGGACGGTCTGCATCTTGGCAACCAGGTTTAAAACCACTAAGTATGGCAACAGGAGAGGGGGCTTCCCAAGATGTTTCTCTGAGGCATGCTTTCTTAATTTGTGCATTTGAGACCATGCAGGTGGTTCATTTTGTTTTGTTTTCTTGAATAAACTTGGTCAACTTTCTGTTATTACTAAGCACCTAGTACTTGCAAAGCTTGAGACAACAAATCAATATATAGGTCCTATATACTAGTTTTGAAATGTTCCTGAAAAAAAAATTGTCTCAAACTTAAATGTTTAAAGCAATATATATTTGGTACTAAATTTCTCTGAAGGTCAAAAGTCCAAACTAGGTCACATGAAGATAAAACTGAGGTCCAGGCAAAGTTTCTGTCCTCTGAGAGCTCTCGAGGGTCATTCCTCTCCTCTCCATCATTGTGATTCCCTGGTACTTGCATTCTTTGGGTCATAACCCAGCATCACTGACCTTCTGCTGCCATTTCATCTTCTCTGGCTCTGACCTCCCTGCTTCTCTTTTATAAGGACCACTATGATCATACTGGGTATGCCATTAGTATTCAGAACAATATCACCATCCCATGATTCCTGACTTAACCATATCTCTGAAGGTCATTGCCATGTAAAACCATGTATCCACAAGTTCTGGATGTGAGAACATTGACTCTCCAATTACCTCACTCTATATAATTATTAATCTGAACATGTATATATTTTCATATACTGAATTGAGAATAGCTACATTCATATTCAAGGAAAAGAAGATAATTTTAGTAATATTCTTGCTGTGAGGAGGCTTTTTAGCTCAGGATAGCCTTGAACTTGAGAATTTCCTTTCTCAGCTGAACTCAGGATCCTCCTGTCTCACCCTCTTGCATGCTAGCGTAACAGGTATGCTACACAAAACCTAGAAAGAAACTTTATTTGAAGCTCAACTGAGGCAGGTACTAAATGACTAGTGGAATGTTATGCTTAAAATTCTTATGGAAAATATTTATCAGAGTTTCTTAATGCACCAAGCTGGGTGTATATAAGATTGCTATTGCTTGTTAATAAGTGGTTTATACTTATTATAGAATTAAAATGAGGAAAATCGAATTTTTTTCCAGAGCTAATTCAATATATACTTGTAAGAATTGACCAGAATTTTTACATAGAGAATTGTCACATTTCCAAAAACTTCCACCCAGTGACATTTTTCCTCCTTATCCTTTTTTTCTTTTCTTTTTTTTCCTTTCTTTTCTTTCTTTCTTTTCTTTATTTCTTTCTCTCTTTCTTTCTTTCTTTCTCATTTGCCATTGATATTTGGACATGAGCACTTTGCCATATTAACTAGGAGCTAGTAACAGCTGTCCAAAAGAGCCCCCACAAGTTGTTGGCAGGTGCTGGGCTTGCTGGAATCCTTGACCCAGATGATTTCTCATCTACCAGATGGATCACACTTCTCTCAGTCTGGCTTCTGTGTCACCCTTGAGGTTACATTTTATATTACAGACTATATGCAAGCTCAAGGATTCAGAAATGATGAACACTGGAATGAGAACAGCTCTCACTAACTGCAGAAACCAAATATAAGTGGGTAGATCATGTAGGTTATGAGGGCAGCGCATGAGCATGCATCTCATACAGTGAAGTCTGACAAGCTTCAAATCAATCATTGTGATGTGTTTTGTCCAGTGCATCAATGTAACACCACATAATGTAATAACTAAACATAGAAAGCATTCTAAATCTGTTAAATCTGTGTTAAATCTGTTTCAATGTCTCCAGATTATTTTTATTAAGGGTTACTATTTTTATCTTTCTCTTACAACATTCATGTTTTATCCAGGATGACTATATTCTACTTAGATGGAAACTATACCTAGACTTCCACATTGTTTTAGAAAATTAGTCTCCCTTTTAAAATAATTACTAATAATTGAAGATTACAAATCATAAAATAATTTCAAACTCCCACCTTCTACTTTGAGTCAAAGTGAGCAATAGAGAGTGTGTTGAAAATTATCAGATTTGATATACAGGAAACTTAGAGGTTGAATTTGTGCAATAACAATGAAGAAAGTTTTATTTTTTTTTTTAGAAAAGCAATAACTAAATGTTCAGTTCTACTTCTTATATCCAAACACTCGATTTGTGGGCACTCACCTGTCGTTCCAACACTAGAGAATCTGAGACAGGAAGTTCATTTGTGTCTGCAAGTTTGAGACTTGCTAGGCAACCTAGTGAGACTAAGTCTTAAATTACCTTTTAAAGTAGACTTTATGCTTAATATTTATTCTCAAATATTTTCAACTACAAATCAATAACAAAAGGCAAAAACTGAAATCTTGTAATAAGTTTGTCTTCTCAGTATCTGAACATGCTTGTCAAAATAAAACAAAATTTAACCAAACTAAAAATACTTATCAGCACTTCTCTTTTTTGCTTGGTGTTATCTGATATTTTGCTCAAGTAATTTACAAGTCTAAACAAATTAACCTACTTTTCAACTTACACTTTGACTTATTGGGGTAGAATCAATATTTTTACCTTACATCAGGAATTGATCATACGCGTTGTCTTCTCATGTTATAGAGCAAAACACCCATCCTCAGAGGACCAAAGCCATTTCGACCAACTGCAGTGATTTCTAGACAGGGAACAAAAGGTGTTGCTTTCCCTGGTGGTTACTAATAGTTTGATAATGTGACGTGTGATTGTAGGTCTTCCCTTCTCCCTCCCCCACTGTCTCATCTTTATAGTGTATTTGATAACATTGGGAAACAGGAAAAAGCCTCTCACTTCTTTCTACCCTAGCTCTGCAGTAATGATGCCTTCCCAGTGTGTAGAGCTTTCATAGTCTTCAAAGCACCTTCATAGCCATTTTCCCCTTGATCTTTACAATGCATCTAAGTAGTCAGGAGAGACTGCAATCTTCCTTGTTCAACACAGGAGGAAAACTCTTCGAGTCTTGGCATCTTTGAGGACCTTAGGTAATGTTCTCTGCTGATGCCTCCAAGCCTGTAGCTGCCAGGGGAACTTTGCCATAGGCATAAGCTAGGGAAAAACAAAAAGCAACAATGCATATTTGACTGATATACCTTAGATATGACTGGCCACTCTATGTGTTTCCTCTGCCGTTCAGTAAATAAATCCACCTCTTTCTTCAATGTTCCTCCTTTAAATATTCTATACTTTATTCTGCTTTCCAGTTTTCAAAATCTAATCAGCAGAAATAATGATACTTTCCCACCATCTGCAACATTCCCAGTCGTTTGTTTATTTTTAATTCCCTCACAGAACTTACGATTTTCAGACATACTATGTATTCCATGCTGTTGAATAAACTAGAAAGGAAGATCTTTGAGAGTAAGGATTGTCATTTGTTTGTGCATGTCTCCATCACAGCTACAAGGCAAAGGACAGGAGGAAATGCAAGAATGAAGCCCAGAAAGCAGACTGCAAATGCAAGATGAGCCAGCTGGTTGCTGCTGGAGAGTGCTTTCCCTTATGTGGGTGGGAGTGAGGAGGCTTGTATGCAAAACACTGGTAGCTTGACTCAGAGTAGAAGTCTGACCTTGGGCAATAGCTATTAATACCTTGCAACCTGTGTAACCTGGAGAGTCTTCAATGAGCTGAACTTAGGAGTGGGTTGCTTGATGGCTTGAAACTCAGGGAATGGTGTCCTTAGTCCACTCTCATTAAACCTAGAACAGGTGTTAAAGTCAATCCTGTTTGTCTATTCACTCTAATACATAGGATGCACTGTGGTGGTTTTTTTGTTTGTTTGTTTGTTGTTTGTTTTTTGTTTTGTTTTGTTTTTTTAAAGAACAAATACAGAAGGAATGAAACTAGTTGTCATGTATTAGGTAAGTAGATAGTATTCAGGCTTTATTTATGACTTTCCAATAAAAGCCTAGAACAGGTAATTGAGCAAGCTAGAGTTAGTCAGAGTCTAGGAGGCCAACTCAGTTATCTAATCGGGGTTATCTTCTAAAGGTCAACCTTAAGTGTTACACCAGAATGAGTTTGCACTCCCCTTTCTGATAGGCTGCTCTAAATCTGAGGCCCTTTTCTTTCCTCACTTTCTCTCAAGAATCCATGACAAATGCTTCAGCCCTGGAGAATTTGCACACACCAACTTAGGAAATAAAGCTAAACAACAGGCTTGCAAGAGAAAGATACCAACTCAATCTGCCCTGTCCATTAAAAGACAAATGCACACATATGTAGCATTAGGAATACTTTAGTCATCAGTTAGTCTTCCTGTGAGATTAGTCATCAGACCCCCTTATTAGCCTTGCTAACGCCTTGGGAAAAGCCAGATAATTATAATGAGCTAAATTTAGAAACAACAGTCATTTTTGTAGATTAGAAATAGTGGAAAGCCAGTGCCTATCAGTCTTTTCACAGCAGAAGCTCTAAGGAAATGGTAAGAAATGATGAATAGAATGCAATAAGCTATACTTCTCACTGAAGAATGGCATGTATTTCAGTTCCCATGTGTGCCTATCTGCTTAAATGAAAGTATATTTATGCTTGGTACCATTTCCTCAGTATTCCTGCTAGCAAAATTTTTTTCAGAGTGTTCTTGCTTTTCATTAAGTCAGTAAAGATGAATGTATTTATGTAACACACCCAATTTTGTATACAAAGAGTAATAAAGTAACACACACAATTCTATGTATGTGTAAATATATACTATATATTCATGTATGTATAATATTTATCTATAGTGTATGGACATATACTTGTGTATATAAGTACTTGTGTATATATATATATATATATATACACAATAATTCATTGCTTAACTATAGTATTCTGTTCTGGATCCGTGTAATTAAGAAATTTGTCGGTTCCTGAGACTTGGTGTCTGCTGGAAATTTCAGGGAATCTTCATCCATGGTACCGCATCAATATGGCTGCCTGAATGAGACCTGAATAGCTACAACACTAATAGACATGTTAACATGGATGGAGCAAACCTCACAGGGCCTCATCCACAGATAAAGAACTACACAGAACTAAAGTATGCTGAGAGTGGGAGAGGTAGTCTTCTTTAGGGATAGGGATGAGCCTCTTAGTTGGCTATCCAATACCAAGTGATCACACCTGAAAACCTGCATGCAAGAAAGACCAGACTGAGTAGGTTGTATTTATATGTTTAGGCAGATATACAGATAGGCTTTTTAGCCACTCCTTAATGCTTGTGTCAATACAGGTTTACAACCTGAAAAGCCTCAGACATTAAAGGCATTTTTAAAATTGTTGGTGTTTGTTTTATTTTTAAGTGTATGTGTATGTGTTTACATGAGTTCATGTATCCCACATGCATGCAGGAGCCTGCAGAAACCAGAAGGGGGCATTGGATTCACTGGAATTTGAGTTACAGATGGTTATGAGCCTCCATGTGGGTGCTAGAAGTAAACACTGGTCCTCTTTAAGAGCAGTCAGTACTGCTAGCCACTGAGGGTGCTCTCTCTCTCTCAAATCTGGGCATTTGCTTTCTAAAATGTAATCTCATAGAGAAATTATGCTAAAGAGATCATTTTGGCCCAGGCATTTTTTTGTAGCTCACAACATGTGAGAGAGCCCACTTGATACAGCTTACAAATGGCTTTGCAAATAAAAGTTTCTTTCTCTCTCTTACATCCTTCATTTATTCAATATATGTTTTCTGAGTGTGTTCCATGTGTGCTAAGTGACAGAAACCATGGAAAACAGTTTGGACTCAGCTTGCACAAAGCTAAGACTCCGCTGTATAGATTTGTCCATTCTGCAGGTACCATAGGTATTCAAGAAGAAAGAAAGCCCTTGGATTAAAATGCCAACAGCACATGTGGAAAGGAAGTAGCACCTGAATTAACAATGAGACTAGAAAGTATAAGTTCAGCTTCAGTAAGCAGGGGGAAAGACAAAGGGGAAACATGATAAATAAAAGCTTGTATGTACCAAAGTGAGCAGATGCTTGAAAACAGACAAAATCTGAAGTCTATGTGAAGGAAAGTTTCTCTGAGACAGTGGTATCAATGAGGGAATAAGAAGATTGTCATTGAAGAGATCATGGACAAGTTCCAGTATAGTCAGAAGGACTTTAGCTCTTTGTATAGATAGGTAAGGAGGCCATTAATGATGCTTTCCTGTAGATCGATGTCAAAGTTTCTGTATTATGAAGATGCAAGTAAGGTTTAGTGAGGTGATGAGGACCTGATTTGGGGGATATAAGGATGAGGAAATACTAAGAGATCCTACAGGATGATGGTGGGGATCGCTAGGAAGGAAGTGTCAGACCACAGGTGTCAATTCCAATGTCAGATAGGACAACGTGTCCTTTCAAGGAACCAAAAAATGAGGGAGAGAGAAATCGCTACCATAAGGTGATAAATTGCCCATAGAGGCATTATCTGAGAAGTAGCAAAAATGACCAAGGTGGGACGCAGGACAGAGGCTGTGCTGAGGGAAAAGTTAGGGACCTATGCAGAGAAACGAGAGTCAGTGATTTGCATTTGGAGATGAAGTGTGTGAATGCATGAAGAAAAGAACAGAATCTTACATTTAAAGCCCATATATCAATAGCCAGTCCTAGCTTTTAGTTATCACAGTTTTGAATAACTCTATGTGAGAAGTTGCCGACAGGGGATATTTTGTTACAAATATGGGAGAAGGAGATGTGGCTCCGTGGTATCCCTTGGGTTGATGCCAAGAGCACCTCTCAACACCCTATTGTGCACAGGCCTCCTTCCGTGACCGGGAATGATGTGCTCTAACATGTACAGTGCCAGATGAAATCACTTCAATATTGTGTTAGATTCAACACACATCATTTCCCAAATGTGTGTGTGTTCTATAAGAACTGAAAAATAGAAATCCTTTCAGAACCCAATAAGCTCTTCTAAAACACTCTCTAACTCTTCCCTCCCAGTTGGTGCATTTAAAAAAATATAATAAAATAATAAAATAAAATAAAACTTCTCTCACATTTTTCTATAAAAGAAAACCCATAGATCCAGAAAAGAATGATGTATTAGAAAAAAAATTCACAAAGCAAGCAAGCCCTCACCCTCTTTTTCAGAAAATTCCAGCTGAACAATATTGTGAGCAATCAAAACCACTGGGATTCAAAGTAGGAGAGAACTTACACTTGGCTGTCTGTGTAAAGGTGTCCACAGACCGAATGCATATGATAAATAATGAGCATGTACCCATGCATGAGCAGCTCCTGCCTATGGGCCTACTTAGCAACTGAAGCATTGGTCCACCTGGGCAAGGATCTGACTCTACTTCATTGTGCAGGTTCCTAGGCTTTCTCACTTGAAAAAAAGGTTTTGGTTTGTAATGTTTCTTAAGAGATGCTTCATTAATTTTGGTAAAAGTGGAACCATAAGAGTAAGGAGTTAAAATATTGATGACCCTTCCCACAAGCCCTTCAACTTCTCTGAGTGATGAAAGTTCTACCCAGAGCTTACAAGAAGAGATTCTGGGCCACATCCTTATCTCAGGCACACTTAGTATTGGCATGAATGCCACAGCCTCCCTTTCTTTGCTTCATCATCTGCAGAGTGAGGGTGGCATTGTGCCCATCTCAAAGTTACCATGAGGAGTTGTGGGGGTATTGTGTTCCCCAAAATATTGTGTATGCTAATAAACTTATCTGGGGTCAGAGAACAGGACAGCCACAATATTAAACAGAGGTTAGGCAGTAGTAGCACACGCCCTTAATCCTAGCATTCCAGAGACAGAAATCCCTCTGGATCTCTGTGAGTTCAAGGCCACATTGGAAATGGCCAGGTGTGGTGACCCACACCTTTAATCCCAGGGAGTGGTGGTAGAAAGCAGAAAGGTATATAAAGCGTGAGGACCAGAAACTAGAAGCCTTTGGCCTGGGTAGGCCTTTGGCCTGGAGAGGTATCTTGGCGGGAGAGGCTAGCTGGCGGAAAAGCGGGTAAGACTCTTAGCTCTGACCTCTTTGGCTTTCATCTTTACATTGGCTCTGTGTCTCTTATTTAATAAGGCGGTTGGTTACATCTACAAGGAGTAAATGCCTGGTGTATAGAAATCATGCAGCATTCTTATTAGTTTCCATATTTATGGTATAAACTATGATTAACAGACTAGTTACAAAAATTAAAGATGAAATCTGGAACATAGTAAACACTCAATAAAAAATTGCCTCTCTCCTTTTATCCTGAAAAAACCCCTCAGAAATCATATATGTTTTAAAAAGATTTAGTTTTAGTATTTTGCATTATATACATGTGGATGCATGTGTGTGTGCATGTGTGTGTGTGTGTGTGTAGCTTATATTGAAATTATTGATAGAATTTAAAATTTCACTTAACTGCTAGGTAACAGGATTGGATAATTTTTTTATTGCTTGGCTAATTCTTAGTTTTAAGGGAATTAATTTAAATATCCACAGGAAAGTAGAAAATATATTGTGATGTATTTATATAACAGAGTAACTACACTGCAATTTTAAATAATGATATATCTACAGTTGTCAGCATCAATAAATATCAAAGTAAAGTTGAATTAAAAAGTAAGTCACAACATGATATGTAAAACTACAATGTTCGTACAAATATAATAAAATACACTATGCAGCACTATAAATGGATTGTGAATTGCAGTTGTATCCAATGAGGAATTTAGAAGAATAGTCTGGGGAAGAGGAAAAAACTCAACTTAATCAAAAGTTTTGTAGTTCTTTTAAAAAACAAAATGAATGAGTAAGAAGAAAAATGACGGAACAGGTACATTGAATTTGGAGGTGGGATTGTTTGTTATATTATGCTTTGTATTTTTAAGCTTTTGAAAAAGGAAAGTATTTTGCTAAATGGGGATTGGAGCAAAAAAAGGAATTTAATACACTGCATAGCACCATAAAATTGGGGTGACTTGCCAAGACCTGTAGTGCTCAAAAGGAATTCTTATTCTAATTCCTGAAAGAACTTTAGTATTGAATAATGTGAATATTTGCTTGCCTCTGAAGTATGTGACTACATAGGAGAAATCTTGTTGTGTGCTTTGAAGCTATCAACAGAATACCTTGAAAAATGCTTACAGACTCTAGGAATTTCTGTAATTTGAGCACCCATGAATGGAGATGGTCTGGCTCCAGTCATTGGCTTTATATACAATAATTTTGAACAACACAGATGCCTACTTGTAAGATCAAGGCACAAAAAATCCTGCCCAAGTCACTCAAGGAAACTACGATTAGCTCTTTATCTGTCAGACCCTTCTGGACTTGCTCATTGTATGTGGGAAAAGAATTGTTACACCACTTGGAAGAAAACAGTGCAAGAGTGCAGTCTTTTCTTAATATCCACAAATGATCTCTATTGACACGTCAATAGCAGTATTCTAAAATTGCTTTTGTGTAGCTCTAAAATGCAACACAAGAAACGAGCCAAGAAGGATTTTTCCTTTGATTCCAAATTCATTTTACTTTATATGATTTTTTCATTCACTTTTGTCCCACACACCCCAGTCTGAATAAGTTTAGTTCTGTGTTCTGGTTCTGGAGTATATGTTGTATTTTTTTTAAAGTCACCAGCATATTTAGTAGACATCTACGTCAAATGCATGACATTCCTAAACTCATGAATATATTCAAATGGTGACGTTTTCATCATCTCTTTCCCAGCAAGGTAGTAGAGACATTTTCATGTTAAAGCTCTGCCAGTCCAAAAACATGGGGCATGTTTCCATCATCTAGTGTCTTTGATGTCCATTTACAACATCTTGAAGTTTTCATTGTAGAACTCTTCCAATTCTTTGGTTATGTTTAATCCTATATACTCTATTTTTATTTTTATTTTTTTGGTGCTATTACAAATGGAATATTTTGCTAATTTCTTCTGTGCAAGTTAATTGTTAGTCTATTTAAAGGTTACTGTTTAAAAAAAAAAAAACATGATTTTTTGTCCTGCAACTTTACTGAATGAGTTTATTAAATCTAAGTATTTTCTGGTAAACTATGTAGGGTCTTTGAAGTGGAAATGTGTATCATCTGCAAACAGAGCTAGTGTGACTTCTTCCTTTCCTGTTTGTATCCTTTTTGTATCTCCCCTTTGTCCAATTGCTACAGCTAAGATGTTGCACATTGTTTTGAATACAAGAGGTAAGAGTGGGCATCCTTACCCTGATTTTAGAGGAAATTCTCTCATTTTTATCCCTATTTGGTATAATTTGGCTGTAGGCTTGCTGTACATACAGTATTTTCTTCATACACAATAAACACAAATTAAGGATATGCATTGTCTCTTTCATCACTAACCATAATGGCTAGACTAGATACATCTATTAACAGTAAATAGATAATGGTTAGATGGAGAGATAGTAGATAATAGATATATAGGTGGATAAGAAATGGAGAAACGACACATGATGATAGATATTTAATTGACAGAGCAGGTGATACTATATATATATATATATACATACATACATACATACATACATACATACATACATACATACATAC